>JAULBM010306538.1:0-14411 GCA_032357055.1 Geukensia granosissima | reverse complement strand
AAATGGTTTTAATGCAAATGTTATGTTGGAAACTGTATGACAGGTGAGCGATGACAGGCTCCTGGGAGCCTCTGGTTGATATTCTTGTGACCATTTTAGATGTGTAGAGCTTTATTTTTCATTTACTATGTATTAAAAACAATAGGGTTGGGCAGGATAATAAGAGAATAATCTACCACATAAAAATGTACATATTTCTAATGACAAAGTCATGTCTGACATTTTGATATGGTATATAATCGGACAATGATGCACATAAGAGGATGAAATGATTCTATAATTAACATTGCAGATCAGTTGTATGATTTTTTTATAGTTGGGTTTATACACCTGTATCTATAATAACGTTGTTATTGACCAGGTTTTTTTCCTGGTTGGCAGCTGTTTGAGACAGAAATCAATATCTCCACCTCCAATATCAGTCTGTGTAGGGGTGGAGATCAATAATAGTACAATAAAGTTCAAGTCCATCGGCAGCCAAATTATACAAAATAATAGGGTTTAGCACTGATACACATGTGTCATTTTGAAAAGTCTTGTTCTTTGTCTAAAATTTGTCCCCAATGGGCTTCTTTCCATAGGTGAGGTAGTGTTTTATAATGCTTGACTTTAAATGGATAAAGGAAAGAAGAATTTTAAGATTTAAAACAAAAAATTGTTGAAAACATTTTGACCCTTAATTCTTTATCTGTCATATATATGGTTAATAAGTTATCAAAACAAAACTTCTTAGTCATTTACTCCCCTTCTCAAAGGTTATGCCGTGGAAGGAATAGGCACTAGGTAATTCCGTCCTTTATGCTCTAGTCCTCTAAAAGGGGCGTCCCTGATTGTGGGGGTGTATAAATTCACAATCAGTCAGGAGGGAGACGTTAAAAGACACCCCGTGTTTGGGAAATGCCACGTCCTAAGCACGCTAAATACCCATTGTAACAGCTCTTTTTAAGTGGTCTGTAGGCGGCCAATTACAAAGCTAAATTTTCGGCCCCTATCCAATCTGCAATTTTTCCAGTGGCAGTCTAAAAGTCCCTCCCTTACCGGTCCCTTTGTTACAGTCTACATTGTGATTTATTGTTTGCTAACTTGTTTCCTTCCTGAATATGCATGAAATATTTGCCACTGGACGTTAAACAACAATCAATCAATCAATATCAACAACTTAACAATATTATAGATTTCTGTTTGTATTGTGTAACAAAAGATACCACAAGATCTAAGCTTGCCAGTGTAAGTCCATGTCAATGAATTTGTTTCACTACTTAGGAACGCCTACCAATAATACATCAACCAATCAAAATCACTATTGGCAGGGACTTTCCGAGGAACTAAAGTGGGCACGTATTATACTTGTTAATCGGTTTCAGATATCCGGTGCTATTTTTCAACATTAAATATTTAATAAAAACATTGAAATAGGACATCTTAAATCAATTATTCATACGCGATCTAATATATCCTTACGCTAATTTATGCGTAGATAGACAGAGATTGAAGTTAGAAGGTCAAATTCACCCCTTTCAGTATGAGAGTTTTCACTCTCATAAAAAGTGATCCTTCAAATCTCACTGTTCCGCTAAATAAACTTTATTATCCACAAAAATGTAGTCAAGACATTAAAACTTTTTGTTGGTACAGACACAAATAATCTTATCGTACTAATTATCGCTTCCCTGCACAAATATTTAAAAAAAATCAACATTGCATCCATCTTGTCTTTAAGTTTATTGAAATCGTCGAACATATATTTGATGACATCTCTAATGAAAGACTTGATGTCTTACATATCATAAGGAATCTCACCTCAGAAACTGCAAGCATTCAATTATAAGAAAGGTATCTTCTTTCTTGCATGTATTTTTTTAGTTTATTGGTTGTAATTAAAGTACTCTTCATGTGACTTTCTGTTTGATTTTTTGAGTTTGTCAGTTACTGCTTTTGTTTTCTTTGATCTTTTTTCCTTCGACCATTCGTTTGGGGAGGATTGGGTACCCACTTAACTTGTTGAGTCAGGAATTGGTCAAAGGTTTGTCTTTGTTTTCAATGTTTTGTTACATGCATGTACAATTGATCAAATTTCTGGTAAGAGCAGTATTACTTTATGCATATACGATTTTTTATTTGGGGCGATTCAGAGCTTTTCACAAGGAGTTGTATCCCAACCTTGTTAGAGGCCCTCTGATTTTTAAATTCCCTCGTTTTTCTCTCTGAAACTTACCCCATATCTTTTCATTTTCATATTCTGAAAGGTTTAACCAATTAAAACGCATTATTAGCATCGGCGCCCATGTTTTCACTCCGATACAACAAAATTGGTGGAAGATCCACCTAGATGAAATTCCTGAGAGTAAGCAATTGATTTTTCCCCTGAGGAAGTTTTAAAAACGTTGTTTGAATCTAAGGTTGCATCTCGTGTGTTCATTATAGTTTCTCTAATTGTAATGCGCTTTTTCGCCCCCATTTGAACGGTAAAATTTCATTGTAGAAATTTATAAACAAAACCTTACATTGTTAAAACATTGGTAATCACATTTTTTACAATATCGATGGTTAAAACTTCTAATTTTTCGGCAAGGCTCTTAATTGAATGTTGAACTATCCCGATTTTTAAAAAATACGATTATAACTGGCTAACAATGTAAATGAATTCTCTGTTTATGTAATCGTTTATTCTGTTTGAACGAGAGGTTTAAGAGAACATTGAAATGTCGATGGCGCCGACGACAAAGGATGGCAACAATCGATGCCGCTGACGACAAGTGATGGCAATTAATAGCTCACATTCGCGTTTTAGCTAAGTGAGCTAAAAATGCTATGTGGGACAATAACTCCATTCACGAACCGACCGAATGTTGGTTTTGAATGAAGATGACATCATATTATAGTTCACGAAATGCATGCCAGTATATACCATTTGCCATAGACCGGGACTACTATATTTTTATATACATGCATGTATTTGTTATAGTAGTCTCAGCCATTGATGGCCTGAATGATTACGTATATATTTATTGTAACTTTTTAATAAATTTATGTTTATTAACTTCTTATTGCATTACAATGCTTTACCAGAATCAGCGAACATTTATCAAAAATGTCAATACAATGGTACCAAATGTATAGGACAGATAAACAAACTGCCCGAGGGAAATGTTAAAAGGCCGAAGGCGCGGGTCATATGAGATCACCGTCCATGGCAACGAATGCATTTGGTTTATGGGGCTTCAAATATAACTTGTTTTATTCTTTATTACATTATTTGCGATGATATTTTGCCCAAAGGGAATTTAGTTGGCTTCTCACTTTTAGCAAAAATAATATTGTGTATGGTTCTCTTAAACTGAAACACATCGTATCATGTTTTGACATGCTGGTCTAAATCCTATACTTGTCAGTCGGGAAAATGCAACACGTCAGTATTGCGTTAACTTGAGAGACTCAATATGTATTACATGTATTTGTCAATAGCAAAAATTTGGGCAGGTTGATACCGAAAATAAGATCATACTATGAGAACGGCTTTTGGTCTATAAAATTCAAACATTTTATACCAAAAGACATTAGAGTAAAATTTCTGGAGTGAAGAAACAGTCCACTTACGACATCTTGATCGGCTAACACCTATTCGGATCTGCTTCAGAGAAAATTTTGTAAGCCAAAGCAAACATATTTCTTGATAAGCAGTTATACAGTTCTGCTTATCAAAGTAATACATGAATCAAATTTTATCTTGCAACAGTCAATGGTGTGAAGATTCGTTTAAGTGGTACCATAGTTTGTGGATAACCGACCAAGCTCCGAGTGCAGGAATACACCGTATTGGGGGATATATTTATGGTCAAGAACCCTGTAAGGATCAGGTGAGAACAATTTCTATATCACGATTTAGGCATATGTGCGGTTTTTTTCGTAGAATACCTGAGGGAACTCTCAGGGAATACCGACAACAAAGTTTTTATATGAAAAACTTGAATACAAAGAATCGATCTTAATGTTTTGCGAATAATAATCGACAAAATGCTACCGATATATAGTTAATTCTATAAATGAGACTCACGAGTCATAATTTTTTGCGTTTTTTAAATCTGTTAACTAGTTTAAGCTGGGAGTTATATACTAGTATATATTACTCGCAGGTTTATCTTTGGTAAAATCGGTATATGTTCACAAAACATCAGAAGAATATATGTTTGCTTTTTCAGGTACCCCTATATTCGTACAAAACAAGGGAGTTGTCTAAGGAAGAACTCGAATCCCTGGATGGAAATCCCAAGTAAGTGTATTCGGTATAGTACAAAATTATTATTTTTAGTTTTATTGCTTCAATTTGTAAAAAAAAATTTCAAGCATACAATATATATTTCAGCCAATCCAAAGTTATTTCAAGTTCTTCGGATTTTTGTGACAGAAATAGGTGCGAGAGATCGAAATTT
Source organism: Geukensia granosissima (assembly GCA_032357055.1). Taxonomy (NCBI): domain Eukaryota; kingdom Metazoa; phylum Mollusca; class Bivalvia; order Mytilida; family Mytilidae; genus Geukensia; species Geukensia granosissima. Next base: position 9,981 of record JAULBM010306538.1, on the reverse strand, counting down.
GTTGTTTTAATTTTTTTCTTGAAAATGCAAAATATTGGAGCGCAACCTCAAAACTGATGCAAAAACAACAATTTATTTTTGCCCTTCATTATTGTATTTTTTAGGAGCGAGCGAGCAAATTTATGTTTTTATATCTAGGAAAACATTGAAAATGTGAAGTGATATAAAAAATAGAGAGAGTAAAGTTTTTTCGAAATTTTGAACCCATAATAGGAGAAGCGAGCGAATCCGAAGAACTATTGATGTATTTGGAGTGGCATTTGTTCAAGTTAACTTCACACTTGCACTTAACAAGAAACTGCATGCTTAGATGTAGCTTTGTATTTTTAATTTCAGACATGGTTATTTCAGTGATACATTGATGATAGAGTGTAGACAATATTTGCCATGGTTATTAGAAAGGTTGGTTATTTAAATAATACTTTTGTGATAAAATATCAACTGCATGCAAACTTAGGCTTGTCTCAGATACACCTGCTGTGTGTCGTGCTCTCGTCGCAACTGTTATGTGCTATGTTAGTTATATGTAAGAATGGTTAGTTTTTCCGTGATAAATTCTTGAAAAATAGATGAAAACCTTGACAGTATGGAAATCCTTATGTATACTAACATTTAACAAAACAATCAAACGACTCAAAAACTATACAAGAAGAGTTGCATGAATAAGTTAATATAGAACTACTTATATAGGAGTAGGGACATTAAGGCAGCTCTTTTTTACCTTAAAATATACCAAAAATTAAATTATTAATGCAATAGTTAACATATTCAGGAAGGACAAACACCCTTTTTTACAGAAACAAGTACTTTTACCCGATACCTGCGCACTTATGTACAAAATGGCCACTATAAATGCTTATTTTGATAAAATGTTTCGTTTTCGCTCTTTATACCCTTTTTGAAGCATATTTTTAAGTACGAAAATATGTGCTCACGCAAGAAGCAACTTCATATTTTGTGAAAAGATGCCAATCCCAACATAGAATGGGGAATCGTAAAAAATATATAAAAACTTTTTGTTGTCCTTGAATGTCCTCGATAATCTGATACGAAATATGGTTAAATACCACTAGCAAATTCAGCTTTTTATGTTGAATAGGCACAGAGAATGACGTGCATGTTTTTATACCCCAAATAGTCAATATTCTTCATTTCCCAATATTAAAACACATAATATTTTTATATTATATAATACTTACTTCTGAACATATTTCAGAAAAACACGTTTTTCGTATTTTTGGACAAAAAGCGCCTTAACATCCCTATCGGATAACTGGTAAATATGAAAATCACGCACAGATGCCTTAAATATGAACAGCAATCCTAAATATTTTTGGATCTAAAGGATTTTTATAAAGTTTTAAGATTCTTAGCGCCGTTTTTACAGTTTTATTATATACAGTATGAAAGATAATGGTCACAAATATATATTCTACTTGTCTTGCATTTTAGATTTTATAGAAATGGAGGGAAAGTAAGAGTTGAGAAAATAGAAACGCTGTCACAAGTAAGTTTCATATGTAAACGACCGCAAACTATATTTGTGGTCGCATAATATTAAGGGTCTGTCGGCTTCGTCCGAGGAAGAGGGGTCAAACAAATAAATTGAAAATCGATTGGCATGGCAACCTCAAGAACGAAACCAAGACGTATCACGACTCGGAGTAAACGTGAAAATCTAAAATGAACATACATATATGAATAATGCGGACCCACTATCAAAATCGATGGGGGGTCTCCAGAATGGCAAGCAGTAATTGTTCCTTCATCTTTTAAGACACCTGCCGCATTGCCCATTTTCCAATCCGGTAGTATAGTCATTCTAAGGTATTGGGAGCTTTGGCCAAGTTGGAGTAAAAATACACAATACAGATTAATTAGGTAAGCTGTATTTTAAAGAACTGGTGATTAAATTTAAGTGAAATTTTAATTGAAAGATGCATGCAGAGGAATGTTAAAATCTAGAGGTCTCCACAAAGCCTTTAACAAGGGTGGAATACCACTCCTTGTGAAAAGCTGTAAATCGCCTATATATATTCCTTTAAGTGAGAGCATAAACAGTTATTTCTGTAGCTTGCAGGCGTGTAGGAAGGTGGGAAGGAGCCCTCGAAATTTACCGTGTCTGCCTTTTAAAATCCATAGATGCCACTTCATGAAGTCTGATTATAACTTTTATTTTAACTTTAAAGTCAGCTGTTTTTTTGTTTTGTTCTAAAGGACCATTTAATAATTCATCTAATTTATTCCTTTTGCTCTATTTAGATAGCTGGCCAGTATGATGTTTATGTTAACTGCCTTGGCCTAGGAAGCAGAGATCTCTTTGGTGACAAAGAAATGTATCCAGTCAGGGGACATCTTTTAAGAGTAATTTTTATTCCTTGACAAAAAATTGTTGATTGGAATTTAAACGAATCTATATATGTACTTTTGACCGAGACTGTTAAATTCTATTATAATATGACAAATCTAAGATTAATTCCGTGTGTCAGAAGTTATCTTTACACTACAGACCACTTGAGATTTCATCCTGGAGATAGCAATAAATTCTTTATAAAAGAATTTTGTGGTAAATTATGCGATTCGGGTTCATTTGAACCAGGTTTTTAGTTGTGATCTCAATCTCGAAAGTCCCCCTTCAAGTTCCCATGTTTGCATCACGAATTCCAGGCGCGGATCCAGGATTTTACGTTAGGGGGGGGCGCTGGTCCAAGTCAGTGCCTTCTTAAAGGACCAGGCGGGCGAAGCCCCCGGAAGCTCATAGAAATCACGGAATTTAAGACAAAAAAATTATATTTTTTTCGTTTTTAGGGGGGCGCGCGCCGGGTGCGCCCCCGCCTGAATCCGCGCCTGAATTCCGTCTATAGATCAACACTAAATACTAATAACATGGCATCAGGGGGGTGGGGGTATTTCAGGTCTGTTGATGTCACTACAATATATAGACGAAGGCAGCTAAAGATATATATTGACTCAGGTTTCCAGATTATAAACACCAACTGTTCATCGTAAAGTGGCAGTGTATGAATCTGAGAACTATTTTGCTTGTAGACATTACATTTAATACTAACACATTTAATTTTTTTTTAACTTTTCCAAGAATTTTTCAAAAGCTCTGTTCCGAGAAAAAAATACCACTTAGAAAGATGCACCCTATCCCTTTTTCACTTTAAACAAATGAAAAACATGTCAATTTTTAATGAATGGGTTACCTCTTCCCGGCATTTAATCCATATACTTTATTTTTTATCATAATCAATGATGATTTTTTTTAAATATGACTCAAGATTATTATGTTATAACATTCATAAATGTAAATATAAATAACACATCTTCACTAAAGTATCCTGGAAGTATACATGTATATCTTTACAAATATGGTACTTTCTTCCTTCATTTGACTAATTTGCACATTAAAGTACTTTAAAAAAATACAATCGACAATGATCATAACGATTTTTTCTTGCCTGTTTTCAGGTACATGCTCCATGGGTAAAAAATACCTATTTGAAAGACCTCGTTACATACATCTATCCAGGGTATGTAAAACACAATCTACACACAATCAAGAAATATTAGATCGACCATGATTTATTTAAAAATACAATTGGCTTGCTTTATAAATTTCTGATTTGATTCAGAATCTTAGAAACCGAAACTCTTCTGAACAGTGGATCATACGCTACGTTCTCAAATTCTAGTTACGGCGTGCCATACACCATGCCCGGCGATGTCAGTCTGCCAATGTTGATCAAATATGGTTATTTTAATCTGCTATATGTACTTTTAAATGAGTTACCTCTAATCAGTAGCATTAGAACCAAAACATTGGAAGCCCGAGATCTAAACATAGTAAAAGAACTGCTCAGATCTAAACAAATCGAAAAATCCGACAGTAGGGACAATTACTAAGTGCAATTCATGTCGAAACCTGTCAGTATTTTTAGTGCTTTCGAATTTAAACAAATGCAGCAATTTTTGCAAAACAAAGGAATTTCAAGGAGTAACAGCTCATCAGTAGCATTAGAACCAAAACATGTGGAATCCAAGATCCAAACATAGTAACAGAAGTCAAATTGAATGTTTTCATATATTACAATCTAAATGTTTTGTAACCTATTATGGACAAATCTTACAGAATGTGTTTAAATTTTTTCTTTGTGCATATATTTCTATGCCATTTTGGATAAACTGGCCTCTTAATGTTTGTTTGATAATAGATTTGGGGAGAAACAATTATTTACCTGTATTTGTTGTTGTTTTTCTTCTTATGTAGGTCAGTCCTTAAAATTGAAATTGATATATTTTGTTAGACAAGACAATGTAGTTTTGGGAGGAACCAGACAAACGGGTGAAGAGTCATTGGATTACAATGAAGAAACTTTTAAAGATATATTCCGGCGGTGTTGTGATATTTTACCGGGTCTCAAGGTTTGTAATAATAAAATTGTCGAACAGGTTATTAACAAGGACCATGGTTTAGCTTTCAATCTTTACAGTTACAAAGTGTAGGTTAAGCCGATGACACAACAATTGGTTTTTAAAATGAGATGACTTTTCTACATTTTCGAACCATGATTATCCACAATGTCTCTCCTTTTGATTGTTTGCTGTTTTAGGATATTCGCAGATACCAATTATAAAACTATATGGAGAAAGAAAACGTGGGGGACCGGGATGGGTCTCATTATGCTGTCATTTCGTTACAGATGTAATAGTGATCAAGCTGATTTTAGAGAAGGGTTACCAATTTAAACACACATTCATGGCAGATATTAAAAATAAAACAGTCTTCTTAGGCTCTTTTCATACATACGAAACAAGATATGGAACAGCTGAGATAAGTGTAGAGCGTTTCACATCAACCAGTGTCCACAATGAATGGCCTTTGGGTACACATTTTCCTTTACTTTACACTTTACTTTCACTTTACACACTTGATCAATTAACTTAACCAAGGTTATAACACAACTACTATAAACCACTGATGTAAAAAAATAAATATAGTTTGTAGTCTTTAAGCAAACAATAATGAAACTATAAGAACATTTACCGTAGCTTCCAAAGGGTAGTTGTAGTAGTTTTGTGGTTCCATTTTCAAACACAATTAAAAATTGACAGTCGATTTTTATGACCGCTAAAAATTGCGGTCGTATTATGGTATGGCGCTGTCGTGGTTGTCGTTGGCGTCTGTAGACAGGTTGGTTTCCGCATGATAACTTTTGCTGTAGTTAACCGATCCTTTTAATACATAGGGACATTGGTTTTGGTACTAGATAAAGGTTGATATTGATTTTGGACAATCTAGTCCCGGGGGTCGTGGGCATTTGGTGCAAAATCCGCCAATCTTACTGTTTCCTGGCACTGTTTTTGCATTTCAGAAAAAAGTCCTGTTTTTCGACTTTAATAACCCCTCGACCCCCCTCCTGGCTAAGCGACAATAGATATGGTTTGCAGTGTATAAGCGAAAAATAGGAATAAACCGAAGAAAATTGACATGACTTCCAATGAGCATTTGTACTCAACAATTTGTTGCATTCAAGAAACATGTGAAATGCTTAAAAGAGATATGTACTAAATATCTGGGGCACCTCCGTTTAAATTATTCTGCTAATAAGGCTATATGATCAATTCAATTTTAGCTAAGACAGACATATATATATATGCTGGGATTTTATCCCGGATATATGACAGATAAAATTTGCCAGAGAAATGATCAAGTTTATATTTCCTATGTGTATGACTTTTCAGACAGCACCAATCGTGGGCAAATGGGTTGGAATCAGGCCACATAGAACGACAGTTAGGTTAGAAATAGAAGAGATTCCTGTTGATAATAAAGTCATGAAGGTATCTATACCATATAATCAAACTTTTTTATGAAGGGATATTGCCGAATTAACGGATGTATCTGGCGTATTGTTCGGCCTTCGAATCTAACTTTGGAAAATATATGCTTATTAACCACTGAGATCAAAACGTGTTTTGTTCCCAAGTGTCCAACACAACAAGGCAAAGGTATATAATTAATTTTGAAATGAACATGCAAGATGATAGTTAGTAGAATCAAAGTACTGTCGTACTGTTTGTATGATTTACATGTACCCTATTCATGCATAAATGAAAATTCACATTCGATTCACAGAGAATGCTATTACTAAAAGTTAGATGTCTAGGTCTCATGAAGGTTTTAGTCCGAAATCAGCATTTTTCTCTATTTTAAGCTACAATATTTCTATTTAAAAAATATGATTTTAAGGTGAAGTTTTGAAAAAGATTGGCGTTGGGTTTGGAATAGTCAGATACACTCCCAATGTTCCCTAAAATTTTTTCCTGTGTAAAAACGTATTTAACTAGCAACGATGACATTGTTGCCGAAATGTCAGTCCATTAGACCTTTCCTGGCGTAACATGGTTTAATTTTCACTATTTACAGGTTGTGCACAATACAGGGCATGGTGGCGATGGTGTTGCTTTAAGCTGGGGGAGTGCCATAGCAGCTGCAAAACTTGTCAGACAGATTTTATGCCAAGGCAATTTCCTAGCTGTGAAATCAAGACTATAGTGATTGAAAATAGCACAAAAAAATTTCAGGCAGACATTAAATTCACATGCAATAGTTATTAAACCAAAGAAATGAAGGGACGTTTACTAACCCTCCCCTGCATGTCGTTACTTGTTATGAAAAATACATTATGTTTAAAATGGAAGTGGCACGGGTGTAAGCCTAAAAATTTCTGGTAAAGCTTGTATAAAACAAGTTTTGAAAATTGTGTTCTTTTATTTTTTGTGTGTCTTAAATCGTGACAGCAATCTTTAACATGGAACCGTAAACAGTTTATATTTGTTGTTAACAGTTCGCCAGCCAATCGGGAATCAAGTATCACTACCTCGTGACTTCTTACAAAACTCCATCTTCAAGGCGGGAAATGTCTTAGTAGTTGTCCTCAATTTTGGAAAAACCAATTACGTTTGACCAACTTGTTTAAATAAACACATGTGCACCCCTCAGTATAGAATTTACCAAAATAGAAGTCGACCAGCGCAGTTTCATTGAAGTTATTGTTAGACAGAGGGTTTTAACTAGAATTAACTCTATCGCTTTTAATTTTAATAGACTGAATTTCATGTTTTATTTTAAGTTAGCTTTTCAACTAATGTTGTATAATCTATTGTAAGCCATTCTCCTAAACGGACAAATGTCACTTACTGAATTTTAATCAAAAGATACATTCTTCTGAAATAAATGTAATCTGACTTTGTTTGGCGTCTATCTTCTGTGAAAAGACAGATACTAAATTTAGTATATGTATATTGTATCTGTCTTTAAAAAGACGATACCGCCAAACAAAGTCAGATAACATATAATATTTGTTATAACATCTTTCCACTACCTGTCTATATATTTTCATATTGGCATTTGTACAATACATCTACCATGTTTTCTTTGACTTCTAATAATATTTAAACACTAAATCCAATTGGACGTGTTTATATTGACACTGTAGTAAAGAAAACTTGGTTACCTGGTCGGTTGCTTTTGGGTTTAGAACTAGCAGACAGCAACAGTGAGTACTCTTTCAGTTGTACCATGTATAAGATTATACGTATATTTGATGTTGGTTTTCAATATCGATCTCAAGTCTTAAATCCATTCCAATCGATTTTTAACGTGTGTTTTCATTGTTTTTGGTCACACCACTGTCAGAGGTTAGGGGAAGGTTGAGCCCTCACATACTGGTTAAACTCGCCACATTCTTAATGTGCCTGTCCCAAGCCAGGAACCTGTAGTCTAGTGGTTGTCGTTTGAATAGTCATTTATTGTTATTTGACAGTATTCGTTCACCATTTCATCGATAGATTGGGTCGATTGTCGTGTTTTATGAATAGTTTCACATATTGTGTTTAGGGGCCTGTTATCGGTTCCGTTATGGTACGGACTCCGGTTCATTTTTGACGTTACAAATGAGACCTGTATAAGTATAAATTCGGCTGTCTTTTGTTGGGTAGCTGTCTCATGAACAATCATGCCACAACTTCTAGTTTTATATTTTCTTGTCGAAACAACACGACACAACCAAAATTGTCCTTTTTTCAATTTTTACAAGGAAGGGGCAAAAAAATATTGGTCACTGACATATAGGTATGCGTCTGGCGTCTGTGGACACACATAACTATACTCGTTTCCCTTAGTATCTACAACTCAACATTGCATACTTGTGAAGAAATCATCGGCTACGAATCCCGGGTAAAAACAGCTTAAAATTGATAGGTATTGTTTCTTGTTAAGTGTCTAAATACAAGAAGTTTAGTAGTCGACCACTGTGTCATATGCAATTGGGGGGATAGCCTTGCTGCTTCTGCGCTAAGCACGCATGCAGCATTTAGGAGAAATAGCAAAGACTGGTCGGCCCAGAGCAGGAATTAATAATGTTATTGTGTAAAGTGGCATGTCTTCCTTTTTTTGATCTAGCACGTTAAAAATCCAGCTCAGCATGTCGGGCAAGTACAAACCATGGTTCATTCATCATCATCATTCATTTATTTGCTCTCGTCCTGATGCTTGAAATATTTTCCGCTGGTCGTTACGAAAAATTCAATCAATTTTTGACATTGAAAAAATCTGTCTCAAAATGGCATTTTTCCAAAGATTAATATCGCGCTTCAGTGTTAAAGGTAGAATATAATTGACAATTATATTATTAAAATTTCATTTTTTTTTTTTCGGTCATAAAACCTAAAAAAAAATTTTAAAATTATAATTATTAATTATAATTATATCTTTATCATGTCTTGTTACCCGAGAACAATGGTTGATTGCACCCACAAAATAAAGCAAATTTACAAATTCGAAAAAATAAACCTTGCACCATATGGGGAAATTTTCTATTTCAATTAAAATTAAATTCAACTAAAGCTTAAGCTGTGGCAAAACATAGAATTACAAAGATATATAATCTGACATATTTCCTTGTGAAATTAATTTGATAAGTAATTTAAAGAAGCAAGAAGACAAAGGTAAAAGGATGTTCACAGACGTACAGACAACCCGGGTTTCACCCGGATCTACAGAATAACTAGCTGGTGAAACTATATATAGAACAAATCATAATATATAACTATTTTATCTACACTCAAAGATCAGTCTATTTGCATGCCAGTTAACCTCATACAGCAAACTGCAAAGCAAACAAAGTTTCGGATTTTGATAACGAAATTCATAATTTTGATAAAGCAAATGTTCTGATTATTTCTCTCTACTTATTTAGAAAATTTGAAAATTTTGTCATTTTCCATTGTTAGTTTTTGCTCGCAGTTTTGTGAATTCTACAAAATAATATTTTTTTTGGGATAGATTTCATCTCTATTGGCACATATTTTAATGCGAAATGTTGGTCAGAAATAAAAAAAAAATAACTTAAAAAATTCATAAAAAATCAGCAATTTTCATATGAGGTCAGGACAAAACATGACAGAAGTGATAGTTTTTACAGGATATGATATTTTCAGTAAGATATTTAAGTCTCATTCTAAAGTTTTGTATTTACTAATTACTTTAAGATATTATACAGTGTAGTCAAAACATGAGATATTCACTTCAAACGTACTTTGAAGTATTCCGAATGTTAGGCGTGGTGCCTGTATTTGAATTCATGTATGTGTGGGGAAAAAGCGCTACTCTTAACGATGTGTATATTTTTCATAAAAATGTCAAAATTGGCCTGCAGTCAAACGTGGAAGACCTCAAGTTTTGTAGTTTTTCTCTGTTTAGCTGGTAGTTGGATCTCTCGTCCATATCTTTTCATTTTTATAGTCAAGCATTTTGTTAAGCTGTCTATAAAAAACAATGTGTCTTCTTGGCTTCATAGTCACGTAGCTGTCATCGAAGCAGCAACACGTGCTGCCAAGCAGGAACTTCGACCGTAGTACAACGTGGAGTGATGGAGTAATGACCAACTCCTTACATCGCCCTCGACGCAGTGA
>JAULBM010306537.1:0-24839 GCA_032357055.1 Geukensia granosissima | reverse complement strand
TTGTTGCAGCAGTGAAGTTGAACTCAGATATTGCAAAAAGCAAAACTTTCTGCAGTGCTTTCAGCACTTTGATTTAATATATGCTGTTGTTGGAGTACCAATACTTAATATATGTTTGCATGTTTTATTGCAGAAAATTACATTCAATTCAGTGACAAACTGTCTTGGTCCAAGAAAAGTACTACACTCTGGAACTCTCTTTAAGGTTTGTTTTAATAATTTATATTCCTTTTCAGTTCTATAAATATTCTTCTATAGAAAAGTTTTGAACAGATTTCTTTATCTGTAACTGAGATGAATTATACTCTTTGTCAGAGTTTTTGGAACAGGTAGAAAGTCTATAAAAGAAAAATTTTTCAGATTTTACGATAGAATTGGAAATGTTGCACCTCAGAATTGATATACACAATGGGAAATGTTGTACCTCAGAATTGAGATACACAATTGCAAAATGTTGTACCTCAGAATTGATATACACATGCCTGAAACCAGAATTAGAATATTACCTGGTCTATGTTTGAAATTTCCAAATATCACATCAAAATATTTCAATTTAATTATACAAGAATATTTTCCAAATTTACTGGTATTTTCACATGTATAGTTTCTGTTCTACATGTATATGATTTCTGAAAATTCAATTCTTAGACAAACAGGTCTTTGAAACCAAATAATAACAATATGGAATACATACAAAAAAAATGTTATGTCATGATTGAGGAACATGCTTTTTTTCAGATGAAGAGTAACAAGGAATTAGTTGGTTTTCTGTGTAATGATTTCCTGTTGTTAGCTAGTCCATTAAGTAGTAGTACAACCAAGTTTGTCTTTGATCCCAAGGCCAAGTCTCAATACAGAATGTATAAAACTGTAAGTACAGTCCATAAAGTAGTAGTACAACCAAGTTTGTCTTTGATCCCAAGCCCAAGTCTCAATACAGAATGTATAAAACTGTAAGTACAGTTCATTAAGTAGTAGTATGACCAAGTTTGTCTTTGATCTGAAGGCCAAGTCTCAATACAGAACGTATAAAACTTTTAAGTATTTGTAAAAAGTAGCCACAGAAATGACATCAACATCTGTAAAGTTTCCAAATAAGTCTGCTATTGCACTATATCTTGGCCTTGGCCCATGCATGAATTTTCACATTTTCTTTCTAGAATGGAGATTATTAGTAAACCTTGCCTTAAAGGCCAAGGCCATGGATAATCTGTTGTCCATCGTCTGTCAATATTTACATTTATTTTTCTCCTCTGAAACCCCTGGGTCATTCTGAACAATTTACATCTCATGGGATTTCACAAGATTTAGGAAACCCTGTATTAATCATTTGAAGTTAACTAAAGAAAATTAGATTCGACTGTCATTTGGTGTATTTCCAAAGTTCACTGATCTATCCCAACATCCAATTCTTAAAGAAAATCTAGGTTTTTAAAAAAAAAGATCAGCTGATTATTATGGTGAGAATAGTTTAACTATATATAAAAGTAGGAGATGTGGCATGATTGTACATGAGATAGCCATCCACCAAATGACAGTCGAATCTAAACTTCTACAGGTCCTGTTATGGTCTTCAACAAAGAACCAGAAGCTGTAAAAGGCCCCTGAAATACAAAAAATGAAACTATTCATAAAACACAATAATTGATCTAATCTATTGAAAAAATGGTGAACAATTAACAATAAATGACTAATAAAACAACGTTAACCACTGGACTACAGGTTCCTAGCTTGGGACAGTTATCTTCCGTCCTGAATATGAATGAAATATTTGCCACTGGACGTTAAACAACAATCAATCAATCAATCAATCAATCAAAATTAATTAATGATAGACATAAAATTTCTATTTTAGCCAATATTTTTGAATGAAATAATGGTAAAAAGAATTGGTGAAGAAGATAGTGATTCCTGTTTATTTCAAGTGTCCCATATAGACAGGGTATATAACTTCAAGACAAACAGTTTTTCAGAAAGGTAAGACACAGTTTATATTTGATATAGACAGGGTCCTGGGTGGCCAAGTGGTCAAGGTAGTTGATTTAAACTTAACCTGTACAGATCGCTGTAGCCTATCACCTATACAAGAGTTTTTGCCTGACTTTGTTCTATACAAAAACGGGTTGAGTTTAACTCGCATCGCACATGATAAGGTTTATCATTAACCTGCCCAAGGTCAGTGGTTCTCTCCGGCTTCCTCTACCAGTAATACTGACTGCCGCGATATGACTGAAATATTGTCAAAAGTGGCGTTAACTCTAATAAAACATACAAACAAATAATCATAAAAAGCGTATATTCTGCAAAAGAAATTCAGGTCTTATTATTACCAAGATATCAAATAAGTTAAAGGTGAAAACTGTGTACATTCATAGTTTGATGTGTTCAGTTGGCTATTGGTAGAATTTGTACTTGATGAAACCTTCTTTAAAACTTGAAATTGTAGTTTTTAAAAAAGTTTAAATAGTTCATGCATAAATATGGAGAAAATTATGTAGTCCTTCCATGAGATTCCACTCCCTTTAGGACATGTATATCACTCTCAGGTTATACACAATGAATAGCTAGTATCTTATTTAATGATAACGCTGTATTTGGTCTCAAAATTGTTGTGCTAATTTAATAAAAGAATTGTAAAATATGACTATAATCAAAGAAAAGTCTATTAGAAAGTTTTATTGTTGCAATCGACACCTCAAACTAGAATGTATTAATTTTGATTTGCATTAATTGACAAATTTAGATTTGTCTGAAGTGCACTTCAATTTTCCAGCATCAAAAACTTCCTTTATACATGTAATACAAGTTAAATAATAATTTTCGTGATTTATGAAAATTTCAAAACTCAAGGTGTTGTTTTCCAAATCTGTTACATTTTGATGACAAACTAATATTGTACTTTCATTAGGTATGCAAAAGAGCTTTGTTTTGGTTGCCTAATTAAAAATTCAGATTTAGGACCATATTCAGGCCTTATCATACCTAGTCCTTGCTACTTGAATCTTTTGAGCATGTCAGCAGGTGCTTGTTTTAAATTTTGACAGAGTTCCTTGTTACTTCAATCTATTGACCATATCAGTAGGAACTTGTTTTAAATTTTCATGTTCTTATTTTTAGAATATTTTGCTTAACAGTTATAAAATACTATTAAATTTCATGCCTGTTGGGATAATAATATTTATAAGTGAATTCTGACCTCTCCCTGTGTATTTAAAGATAAGCATTCAGTTAGCAAAGTTTACATTCCATTTTGTCTTTATATAAAAATACTAGATGTCGCATGATTAGCCATGAGACAGCCATCCACCAAATGATATCAAATTTAATCTTCTACAGGTCCCATTACAGCCTTTATGTTTGTTTTGCTGAAAGACATCTGTATAAAGAACTTAGTCTATATACTTCCTGATTTTATTTTTAGAGAACATTGGGTGAGACAGTTAGAGGCAGCTTCCAAGTATTATATAGAAACAGAAAGAAAAAAGAGAGAGAAAGTTCATAGCTGTAAGATATTGTAATATTTATTTTGTGCCAAATATTTAATTATTTGCAGAAATTTTAATGACAGACAATGACTAGAAATTCATTTTCTTGTCTTAAGCATCTGATATACTTATGTATTAAAATCCATATTTATTTGAGAAAGAGACATTAAAAATTTTCTTTGCATTTAGAGCGGTATTAACATTGTGTGACATTTTCAGTGGAAGAACCAACTGCAAAAGTGGGTCGTATGTTGGTTATAATTTCAGAGGGGATAAACCTTGCCCCCTCACAGAGTGGTAAGAAAGCATGTGACCACCACCCAACCAATCTTCTTAAAGCTGAGCAGTTTAAAAATGGTTAAATCTTCTATGAAATTTGATAAATGCAGCATTTTTGTTATAAAACTATTACTTGCAGATTTATTTTGCTGGAAACCTACTGGTAATAAAAATTTTGTTTCATTTAATGATTTTGATGAATGATTATCTAAGAGAAATTGTAATAAATATAATACACATTTTTAATGCTCAGACTAAAGACAATTTTTATTCTGATTTTAATTTAATAGTCTGTTTTCCCTTCAGTTTAATTTTTAGAGTAATTTTTATGCAAAACATTCCCACATATAGAGATGTTGTGACAAGTATGAAAAGAAATTGGTTGTGTGTAATTTTCATTGAAAGGTTATGCTTATCAAAGGATGCAGGATTTTGGCAATTGACTCCTTTGAAATGTAATTTTGATTTGCAGCCTTTTTTGGCATTTTTTGATATTTTCCCAAATATTGTTATATGTAGAAAGAAGTTAAAGACTTGAAACAACATATCAGCTATTGAAAATAAAACTAACAAGTTATTCTTGGAATTCGCTCATAAGTATATTCAGTTCAAAATATCTAGTTCCTTGCCAAGCTTTTCAAATGAGGCAATACAAGTAACCAAAAATGACCAAATCCTCATTATGGAAGATACACGATACATCGGTGCAAATTATACACAACTGGTTATGTAATGATACATTAATGTAAATTTGTCATGTGTACATGCAAATGTATCATTCAACAGACTGTAAAATGTTTACTTTCGTAGGTTGTATGTAGATATTTTCTAGGTGGTTGGTGGCTCTTGTTTGCCACTGGTGCAGTTTCAGCTGCCTTCTTCATGTTCTTTGGCCTATATCATCTGAACAAAAATTAAAAAAAAACTTTAAAAAAAGCTTCCTACCTTGGCAGCTGCTTATGGTATTTAGAATGTGTTGAAAGCCCTGCATTTGGTATTACTGTATAACAGGTCATTTATTTCGTATAAATACTCTCACTGTTTCCTATATAATGAAAGGGGGAGACAATTTCACATTGTTTTCATTTTGAGATTGATGAAAAAAGCCATAAGCAAATTTTCATTGATATATAATTTTTGCAACCAAATAGAGGACCCAAATCAAGGGAAAATAAAAAACTTAAAATTGAACACTCATTTTGTGAATATGTTCATTGAATATCTGATTGAATTATGTTGTCAGAAGTAAGCATTTTACAACTTCATTATAGCATGTCATATCATTTACTCCCATTCATATTTCACAAATATGATTTTTTTCCTAGCTTACAATTTGAGTTTGCATGTATTTTTGACATTTTATTTTATTTTCTCTGCATGTGTTCAGTGAAGCGCAGTGGTGGGGTTGGACGACTGCTGGTGTTAATCCAAGAAGGCTGTGACCTCCAACCTCGAGATGCTAATGGTATGTTGTGTGTACACATGTAAAACCTTTGACCTTTGAACTTTGTTTTCACTACCTTTGACCTCTTATCTTGCTGTGCTTATACATGTATTGTATTATGTTTCCTATTTTTTGTATAAATTCTTCCAACAGTAATTTGTACTTATAATGAATTTTCTACCTGATACTTGTTAATAGTTTCAATTGTTATACCTTTGTAAAAATTTCCCTATGAAAATGAGTTGCAATAGATAAATTTTGTATGTGTGCAACAGATGAAAACTGTTGCGCCTATCAGTATTTTTCATTTGGGTCTGTTGACTTCATGGGTGTGGCCTAATTTCTATTCATATCAAATGTTCAGCTCTTATATACAATGGTATAACTAACAGTTATAGACTAGATCCTTGGGCAACAGTTGATTTTTTTTTAACCCACAGTCCTGTTTCCCTCAGTCTTGCAGCCTCAGGATGGTATTCGGGTTTAAAGAAACAAATGTTGCCCTCAAGTCTAGTCAATAACTGTATATTCTTTAAATATATTTTCTGTATTACTACTTCAGAAAAATTACTCATTGAAATAGATATCAATATGTGATTAAATGCTATAAAAGCTGTAAAATTTTCTGTAGGTTTGTCATTTGGTTGTGTGGTCTGTTTCACAGAGTGGCATGTTGATTTACTATCTTGACTTAGGCCAACTAAATTTAATAACTGATTTTCATCCTGCAATAGTAATTTTAGTGGGGCGGTTGGGAGGATTTTATTTTTTATTTTTTAGTTTTTTATTTTGTTGAGCACCGATACTAGACGCAAGCAAAAATGACCATGGAGATCTACAATGAGCCATTTTTGCGGAAGTACTATGATTAAGTAAATATGAAATTAATACCGAAAAAGTCTGGAAATCGTAATTTTGAAAAATAAAAAAATTTGGGGCGGGGGGGATTTTCAAGGGGCGGGTGGGGATGAAAATCTACAAATTATTTTTAATTGGCCTTAGGTGACAAAAATTTTTGTCACATTTTTGTCAACAACTAGGCAGGTGATTTTTCTGATTAAGTATGGAGAACCGTATTTTATGAGACAGTTTTGAGTCCACCTCTTAAGCTCACCTGGATAAAGGTCATGTGAGCTATTGTCATCACTTGGCGTTTGTTGTCTGTCGTCTGCTGTCTGTCCATCTACTGTCAGTAAACTTCTACGTTTTCGTCTTCTCCTCTGAAACTCTTGGCCAAATAGAATCAAACTTTACAGCAAGCATCTGTGGAAGGTTCTTTACATCACAAAGTTTCCTCAATTTGTCCTGATGGGATAAAAAACATTGCCACAATGGAGGATTCTTGTTTCTGATTAGCTGAAACATTAAAAAATCTTTCCCTCAGAAACCAGTTGGCCAAATTAATTCATATTTGATATGGAGCATCTATTGAAGGTCTTAATTTTTGTATCAAGAATCAAACTTATCATTATTTTCAACTAATTTTACTTTAAAAATAGTTAAAAACATAGCCTTTTTATAATTCCCTCCTGACAATTGTATGTGCATAACATCAATATTAACGTATTGAGTTCCTAAAATCACCAAATAAATTAAATAAAATATTTTCTAAAATTTATGATTTGTTCAATTTTCGTTGTGTAAATAATGCACAATAATATAAAATCATTTTTCCTTTTATAAAATAAAATTGCAGGAAAAAGTGATCCCTACTGTGAAGTAAGTATGGGTGCACAGGAACACAAAACTAAAGTTATACCAGCCACACTTAATCCAAAGTGGAACCAGAACATGCAGTTTACAATTAGGGACGTGGAACAGGATACATTATGTATAACAGTGTTTGATAGAGATCTATTTTCGCCAAATGGTATGTACTTAATAGGAGATAACTCATTGAAGGTCTTAGAGCAACCTG
This sequence comes from Geukensia granosissima, assembly GCA_032357055.1. Taxonomy (NCBI): domain Eukaryota; kingdom Metazoa; phylum Mollusca; class Bivalvia; order Mytilida; family Mytilidae; genus Geukensia; species Geukensia granosissima. Next base: position 17,713 of record JAULBM010306537.1, on the reverse strand, counting down.
TAGATGTTTGTAATTGACATGTTTTGGATGGCTGTCTCATGGACAAATCACATCTTTTTAAATATTCATGGTGTTTCTCATATTTATGTAAAAAATAAAATAGATGTGAATTTGAGACTGCTCAGGTCAGATTATACACTTTCTCATAGGACATTAATTATTATGATAATGACCATGTAAATTCCCACAAATTTGCTTACGAGAATACTTTGACAGTGTATTCAAGGTTAAGATGTTTTATGTACATTTCTAGTTTACAAAATGGGGAACACAACAGATTTGCTTTGTAAAAATGTCAGTTAAAATCAAGCTTTCTTTCATGTTATGCTATTGAATGAAGGAAACTCGTGATAAAATATTATTGTTAAAGTATTGTATTCAAGGGTTGTAATTTTCATAGATGTAATCTTTGTTATATGTTTATGGATTTTTTTTTTTGGGGGGGGGGGGGGATAATGTCTATTTATATGAAATATCTAGAAAAATTTTGGAATTTTACTTATACATATTTCTGGAAAACATTAAGACAGTGAAAATAGCCAAAATACTACTTTTACAATATTTTTTACACTTAAATAAACATTTTAACAAAATAAGAATATGACTCACTCGCTTTTGGTGAAGTGGTATGAACCTGGTTGTGGGTATGTTGGGAAGTACACTAAGTAGTGGAAAGATTGCATTGTTTCTAAAAGTAAAGAGATTGTTAAATGACCAAAACAATAGTTAGGTAAAGTTCAAGTTCCCTTCTGGATTAATAGGACCTTATGATGTACTGAAAATACTTTCTGATGAATAACTTGTAGAGTTTAGATGCTATCCTATGATTATGTTAAAAGATTGTAATACTTTGAATTAGATACAAAATATTTCATTTTAAATTTCACTTTTTTCAGATTTTCTTGGTAGAACAGAAATTAGAGTACAAGAAATTCTGCAGGAATCTAAGTCAAAAAGGGGGCCAATTACAAAAAGACTTTTGCTACACGAGATATCCTCTGGAGAAGTAGTGGTCAAATTAGATCTACAGTTGTATGAAGGAACAAATGATTGATAAATTACTGAGTTATTTTAATGTTTGAAAAAAAACAAGAGGTTGACCAGTTGGTAATGGTGGATGGCATTTGCTGGAAATCCTTATATTATGACAGCATATGTGTCTTGTGATGAATCAGTTATGATGGATTTTGTGGTTCGTTTTATCCAGAAAAGGAAGTGCTAGTCATTTTAAAATAATGCAGACTTTATTGTAAAGGTTACTAATGGTAACAGACTTGTAGCAAGTCTCCTTTTTATTTTCGTAACAGAATAATGCAATATATTTGCTTATTTAAGATAAAGTACAAGTGAAACTGGCAAGAGTCTAGTTTCCATGCACTCATAAATATGACCTTTGTTCTTTCATATTCACACATTCTACAAGAATAAAAATATAGGTTAAATAAAAAGTTAAATGCATAAAAATAAACCAAGCAGTGATAACTAATTTTACACAAACTTTTTGTATATACTTTGAAATACAAATATAATATTCTAATTGAATGACCTTATGCATGATTTGTTAAGAAATACATAAAAAGGTCAATATGAATTAATTTAGTTCAAGTCCACATGATAATCACACTATGTATCAAAAGAGACAATTTTATAATTTGCTCTGGTTATATCTGAAAATTTCTGCAAAATTTTTTTCTCAGCATTTCTGATAATTTTGGTCCAACATATAAAAATACAGTTAAAATCACCATGATGATTATGATTACTTACATTCATTAATAATTTCGATGTCCGTTAGCCTAAAGATAAAGATAGTTGTGTACATGCCCAGAACATGCTTTTGTTCAGTAAAGTATAAAAAAACTGGCATAATTGTAATATTTAGTTGTCCGAAATAGGAACATTAAATCATTTCAGGCAAATTATATTTATGACCAGTTGCCTATACAATGTACAAGATATTGTCTGTTCAAATCAACCAATGGATAAGATAATAGCATACCAAATTCTTCATTTTGGGGATTTTTAAAATTACAATGAGTTTTTTTTTGTATGGTTATCAAATGGACTAGTGCTCCCTTGTTTAAGATGATAATGTTTATGATGACAAATAATCGTCATTTGACAGTATCCACTTATCCAAGTTCAAAATTATTTTTAATGTTTTTTAACTCTTTACAATTCATGTTTAGCTTAGTTTTGCCATTTGACATGTGCTTCCATTCAGAACATTTAATCAGTACTAATGTGGAAAATGTAATGCATTGGTCGTGACCAATATATCTTGCCCATTTTATTACTAAGTCAAAATTTTTTTTAGAAATAACATTTTTGTAATAGTTATTTAGTTTGAAAGGAGGAGGTACATTAAGGCCTGAATTTGGACCCAAAATTAAGCATTAATTTGCTGTGTAGGATGTTAATAACTTTAAACCACCTTTCAAAATTATAGTGACAATACAACAATTTCAATACCAGTTATTTGAATACTTGAATGAGTATTTGAAAATAATCTATTGTTATATTTCACCCAAGACTTCATAAATTGGGAAAATTACATACCAAATTTAGTAAAATTTGGATTTTTTTCAGTATTTCAAGAACTATCACTTTTTAACCAGATTTTGGTCATGAAAATATATAGAACAGCTGTGTTCAGTCTTTATATCTATATGTGTTTTGTATTATTACATTATACTAAAAACATCAAAGTATTTTGACTGAACAGGGATGTACTTCCTATACCAACATGCTATAACATATGAGCCCCATCAGATAGAAGACAGCCTTATGCAATGTGAGTGTATGTACATGAGTCATTAATCTAAAACACCAAACAAGATATTTATGTCACAGTCCTTTCAGTCAATTGAGTATCTTACAATAATATTATCCCTAAAAATATGATTTAGGGACACAGAAATGTTGTAAACATACATTTTTCTATTAATTTTGACCCAAAACATAACTGAAGACTTGTATGAATTGTAAATTGCATAAGGTCTGTTTCTATTTGACAATGCTCATATATTTATTATATCCATGTTTTATTTCACTTTGAGGAACACTTTGAAATTTGGTAAAATTTTAGGTCAAGAATCAGCCTTATTGCACCTTGTCCTATTATATAGAAACATCAGATAAGATGTGATTATTTTTGTTTGAACCAATAAATTATGATTTAATTGATCCATCAACTTTAAAAGATGATCATAACAATTCAATCATTTCTGTATGTGTGGTCATGAAAATTAAATCTGTATCAGATAGTTTATTTGAAAAACCCAAACTCACCTTATCTATAAAGACAAGTACATTGTGTGCAATTTTCCATTGGCGTGGAACAGTAATTTTTTGCAGGTCATTTGTCAAGAATAGTAACATCCAAATAACCTGAGTACATAAAATATCTGTATATTTTATCACAGTTTTAAGGTTCCAATACCTGTAAGTTTCTCCTGTTAAATGAATCTCATTTATTGCATTTCTTTGTAAACATATAAAGAAATGTTATGTTGAGAAAAAGAAATCTCAAAAATAATATGTTCTAAGGCAGGTGTTTTGTTATTGTAAACAACGCTTTTTTTTAAATTTTAAATTAATTATATTTCTCATATTTCGTTAATCTATTTACTTTATCTTCAGACTAAGTTGAGCATAATAATTTACTGGTAGACAATGATATTGTCTACTACTTAATGTGGTAAATACCAAATTTAAGATACTTGAACGATTTTTTATTTTGTTATCTCTCAGCCAATAATCATTTATTTCAGTTTAACAGTGTACTAGATATACATGCACACAGTCATATATATAAATTGCATTTGAGATCACAAAATTATATTTTTTGTAAAATCCTTATGATCTGTGAGGTTGGTGGGGTATGGGGGTGTTAATCTTGAAAGGTTTTAGATCAACTCCAAAAGAACAATACTAGGGAGGATTTTTTAAATTTCCATGACAAAATGATGCCATACATAGAGTGCAGTGGAAAAAGCTGTTGTATTTCTGTCATGACAGGGAACATTTGTACTTGGTCATTAATTATTTTTCTTTGAAGACCTTTGAACATATTATTTTTTCATAATCTATTCATAAAATGAAAATTTATAGAAATACCAGTCTGTATAAGGAAGTATTTTAAACTTATTCAGAGTTACGGTTGTTCCTTATAAATACACAGTTATATGTAATTTTTATTGTTACGTTGTGTGACTATGATTGGACCATGTGAGTTGTTTTTGTTTTTTATTCTTTGACTTTTTATTGCAGTCATTACATTGAGTTGTTATTCATCAAGTTATTGTTATTTCATTGTTTGATGATGTCTTTCAATGCTTAGCATTATGGTGAAATTGTGTTTTGATGAATTTCATGTGTTTTTGAATATTTGAAATGTGTGATGTGTACATTTTATTTATTAATTGAAAAATTCTTAAAATGATAAATTTTATGATTATAAAATTAGATGGAATATGCGTAACAAGAATATCAAATTAGACAGTAAAAATAATGGAAAATATTTAAACCTTTATGGTTTAATTTTGTTTAAGAAAAATAATATTGTGTTAAAACTACCAGTTAATACTTGTTTTGTCTGTGTCTGCAAATGATTGTTCAGTTTTTATTAAAATAAACATGTAGTACCAGTTTTGGTTGTGATAGGGTGAAACAGGTATTACAATAAACTGGAGTATCTAAAGTGGCACGTAAAATAAAATTTTAGTATTTATGATGAATCAAGTATATTATCATAGACATACAGTACAATGTTTAAAAAATGATGTCTCTAAATAATATTATTTTATTGACGTTAAAAATGAATTGGTTATATGAGCTTTTTATTTCTTTTTTTTTTATTGAAATCTGTTTTCATAATACATATATGACAAGTTGTATTTATATCTATATCATTTCAAGAATAAGACATAGAATATTTGTAGTTGATTAATGTGAGTTAAATATGATTGCATGTTATAGTTCATTCTGAGGACCAACCATTATGCTTTAAGCATGTGATTTCATAAAAAAATCTGTAAATACATTGTATATGTATTCTCCAGTTTACAGGGGTTTGAGGAAATATGATCCAGCACTTCACAATATTAACCCCTATATTTTTGCTAAACAAACTATTGCAGGTACTACAACCAAGATGCTTGTGTGTATCCAGCTTGAATTTGCAGACAAAAATGTATGGAATATAGGTTGTTGTCCTCAAAATTGATTTTATACAATGCTTAGAGTAAGAAATGTATTTATTATTTTCATTGTTTACCTTGATCAATCCATAATTTCTGCTATAAAAATCATGTGCAATATTTGTGTATTTTATCAAAGTCATTTTAAGTCTGTCATATACGTAATGTACAGAAAAGTCATTGTATGATATGCTATTGATGAGAAATAATTAAAAAAGTAAAAATCATGTCTCTCTTTATTTAAGTAATACATTACATCGTAGCAGTATATCATTTTCTCCTCCTAAAGAAATATTATTCTTTGACTCTTCAAATCCCAAATTATTTTGAAAACAATCTGCAATATTCCAGATTTTCCAACCCAGGATGCATGCATAATTTGTATGTTTTTGTAAGAATTATCTCCCATTTTGGACGGTGTCTCAACCTGAGAAAACCTTAAATATTTTTATTTATCGCAAAATCCATTATTTTTACCAAGAGAAAAAAATTAGTCAGATGCGCTTTGGTAAAATAAACAAAAAGATAGATTTTTGCATAAAGTCTATTGCTGAATTAAAAAAAAATAAATGAAAACCTAAATTTCCCAGATAAATTATATCAATATATCATCCGATATGGGAGACAATTCTTACAAATTCAGCGACATGAAAAGACAGAATTTCTTGCTAGTGTTAGCTGCACTAAGTAAGTGATAGAAGGGTTTGTGAAAACTGGATGTAAACTTGTCCAAAAAGTGTAGATTTAGATTTTTTACACCATCTGATAAAGAAGGTTCAGCTTGTAAGCTCACCTGGACCTGAAGCAAAGGTCCATATCAGCTTTTTATATGGGTAGTATTATGTTATGATACCATAGTCGGCGTCATCATTGTCGTTGGCGTCTTTAGACCAATTGGTTTCCGCATGTTAACTTTTGTTCTAGTTATCCAATCCTTTTAATATTTTGGGACCTTGATTATTGGTACTAGATAAAGGTGGGTGATTTTTGGTGATCTAGCCCCACCAGGTTTTTGGGGAGGGGCTATAAGGGGTTTTTCTCTCATTTGAATGCAAGTTCTGTATTTCTTGTCCAATTTTGATGTTTATTTTTCCTTTATATTCCCCATTAATAAGTCAACATAATAGGCCACAAGCATCATGACCTTTCTCTTACTGTTATTGAGATAATGGGGGTCCCAAAATGGCCTCGCCTTAATTTTTTAAACTTTTTTATTTCTCATCTGATTTTGATGGTTTTTTTTGCAAATAATTTCTTAAGAAAAATGCAATAAAAATTAATCCAGGCATTTTTCGTAATTTTTGCCCTTTTTTGTATAAAAGGGGTTAAAGGATTTAAAAATTGCAATTTTGCAGGAGATAAGAAATTTTTATTTTTCATCCTATTTTGATGGGGTTTCTACATTTGATTTATTTAATGAGATGTTTCAGGGGTGTGTCACTGGATTTTCTCTATCTTTTACCTTTTTCAAGCTAAAAGGGGATCAAAGTGGTGGGGAATCCAATTTCGTATAACATGGAAAAATTTTCATCTGATTTAGATGTTTTTTTTTGCATTTGATTTTTCTCAATGAGAGCTTTCAGTGGTAAGTCAACAATTTTCTCTATTTCCCACTGTTATGAATGTGGGGGAATTCAATTTTGAATAATATGGAAAATTTTTTTTTTCATCGGATTTTGATGGGTTTTCTCCAAATGATTCCTTTTTAAAAATTTAACAAAAGTTACACCAATTTTGAGGATAATATGAGTCAACATCATCACTTATCCAGTCCTATTACTGTGTTCAGCACATTATTGTGACCAACAAAATACTGTGTCCACACTTACCCAAAAGTTCATTTGTTCACCTTTCACAACTTTTGTCAACTTGCTGCGGTCGTATCATGCTGCACTTGTGAACAAACTCAGTTCTGTTTGTAAAAACCTCAAAGCCATTTGGGTTCAAACTTGACAGGAATTATGACTAGATGGTCTTCTTCCAGAATAGTTCAGCTAATCTTTGTTTAACATGGGAGTTAATGGAAAATTCTGAACCAAATGCAATCAAGCTTATGAGGAATGGTCCTTAAACATTTCCCTCAAGAAATTCTGTTGATCTTCCCTGTCAGCTAACTAAGATAGATACCACAACAGAATTATGTTTGACACTGGTGGCCATTTTGGTTGTCAGTGGGGATGGCAGATACAATTTTGATAGCATTCTAAAAAAGTTTGATTCCCAAAGGGACAATCATTAAAAATTAATGGCTGTGGTTGTTGGGGATGAAAGGTACATTTCTTGTACAAGACCATCTAAGGAGCATATCACTAAAGTTTCTTAAAATTGGCTCTCACTTTCTGACAAGGTTTTAAAGGGAATTTCCCTTAGGGGTCCTATGAAAAACTATGTTTAATGGATGGTCAGTGGCATGCTGGATAGTTTTGGTAGAGGAGCATTTAAGGACCATTCCACCAAAGTTTTCAGGGTTCCAGTTGGGTACTGACAACAGGTTACTCCTTGAAATGTGCATTAAGGATATAAAAATTTCCTAAAGTATGTTTCACTGAACTGAGTCTCTGATATTCTTAAAAGCAATAATAAAATCTGAATAGAATCTAGGGTTCGAAATATTACAGGTGTCATTGTTTTTCCTGCGCTCATGTGAAAATTGCTGATTTTTGTGAGTTCTGGCGACGTCTAAATTCTTGCATTTCTGGTAATGCCAAGCTTATTTTTCCTGGCACTATGCATAAATATATGTCAATAGACATAAAACCTATCAAAGTATTTTACAGTTTAAAATTCACAAATCCCGCGAGCAAAAATTGTTATAATAGAAAACAACAAAATTTCCCAATTTTCCATACGAGTGGAGAATAACTAAGGATATATATGAACATTTCGAAATATGCAAAAGTTACCAAAATTTTCTCCTTGTTGCTTTCTAAAAGAATTATGAAGATTCTTCCAAGGGGTTTTTCTAAATTTAATAAAAAGTGCAAGACTCAGCTCAGTGAAACTATAGGCCATTTGACCTTGACATCTTTTTCATGGTCTGTTGAAGGCCATTTTTCAGTAAAAATCCATTCATAGGTATACCTGTCAGTCTGCCATGCATCATGATGTTGACCTCGTTTCATACATGAGTGAATTTGTATAATTTTTGAACATATGCAATATATGTTTTATTCAAACTTGCTTTATTTTTCTGAAGATAGTTTCTAAGGGGTACATTCAATTCTGCCACAAGTATAATTGTCATTTAAACGAACTCTTTATATGGTCTTGTGACTAAGATAAGTTTGTATAATTGTCTTTTTGGTAATGACATAACAGTACAACTGTATTTGGTCTGCCAATTTATTCTTTGGTGTGCATGACAGTCTGCCATATGTCAACCATTTGTGACCATATTTTCAACTAAAGTTCATTTCTTAATAACAATAACTTAGGTTTAGGTTGTGAAGCACATCAGATTCAGTAATTAAAGGTACTGATGGTATAACATACCTATATTTATTAAAACTTAGTGCATTCACATCTTTATAGCTCAAAGCTCTTTATACGGTTGAGACATTTAGTGTCTACAATTGTTTATCATTGGTAAACGTGTATTCCAGACAATAAGATTTTAAGTGAATTTCCCATAGGGTCTTATGTTAACCATAGTTCAGCTGTTGCAGCCATTTTGGTTGGTTTTTGGTCATGTTGGATACAGTTCTGGTAAAAGACAATCTATGGATCATCCCACCAGTTTGGTTACCATTAACTTAGCAAATTCAGACAAGTAAATTTTGAATTAAATTTATCATTAATATTTCAAATTTCATCCCAACTTTTTGCTATTTTTGGCCTGGAGGGCATCTTGGACTACAGATCAGGTCATCGGACACAATTCTGCAAAAGGACCACTTAAGGATCATTTCATTAAAATTTGGTAAAGCTTAGCACAATAGTTTCAGAGGAGAAGATTTTTGAAATTCTTCCCCATTTTTTTTTCTATTTTTAGCCTGGAGGCCATTTTGTTTGGATGTCGGTATCATTGGACACAATTTTAGTAAAGGACCACCCAAGGACTATTCCAGCCAAGTTTGGCTAAGATTGGATCAAATACTTTCAGAGGAGAAGATTTTTCAAATTTCATCCCCCTTTTTTCTATATTTAGCCTGGTGCCCATCTTGGATTACAAATCAGGTCATTGGACATATTCTGAAAGAGGACCACCTAAGGACAATTGCTGCCAAGTATGGTTCAAAATGGCCCAGTGGTTTCAGAGGGGAAGAGCTTTAAAGGAAAGTTTACTACGACAGACAGATGCAGGACCCCAAGTGATGGCAAAAGCTCAAATGACCTTTTAGGTCAAGCAAGCTAAAAATTTAATAATTTTCATGTCAGTAAGTCGAAAGTTCAAGGTCACAGCTGCTAAAGCCGTGTAATTTTCCTTAGCTGAGATGATAAATTGAGTTTCCCTGGCCGAATTGAAATGGAACTCGTATACACAGGCAAATTTTGCTAACATGTAATTCACGTGAAAAAAACATGAATTTCACATTAAAATTTTCACGTGAATTTCACCCGAAATGAGCTTACACCCGAATTTCACGTGAATTTCAGGTGAATTTCAGGTGAATTTTGAAAAAAAAAATTTTATTTTTTTAAATTCAAGTCAAATTTTATGATTTTTAATGGTTAATAAAAATAACTATTTCAAAAATTCATGTTAATGTCACGTGAAAAAAATCATGAAACACAATTCACGTGAATTTCACGTATAAGCTCGTTTCGGGTGAAATTCGCGTGAACTTTTCACATGAATTCCAATTTCATGTGAGCGGAATTTGCCTGTGTAGAGAGAAGATATATGGAAGAGAAATATTCATACTATTAAAGATAATTAGAAGCTCAGTCAGTGTCAGGGAAATTACCACTGGGTTATTGCAATACCACATTTTTATATCTTCTTGTTGAGTTTGTTATTTTAAAATACAAAACAGACAAAAAGCATGAGTATTTTATTTAGAACATTGTGTATATTAAATTTGCATTATATAAATTATAACACAAAGATTAATAAATGTACAAAAATTGCTGGATTTCTTAGGAATTAAAGTGAACAAGTTCTAAATGTCAACAAACCATTTATTTTTCTTTTGCCATCCACAACTTTCTTAATGATGATTTTATAATTAAATAAAAACACAAAATTATATTTCATTATCAAACAGACTACCAATGACAATGTGTGTATTCAACTTGCAACCACCTAGGAGATTTGTCAGCATCTATTGATGATTTGATTTTTGGTTGCAATGGAGTTTGCCTTTTTTTTTGACAATTGTTAAATTTTGAGGAGAAAAAAAAAACATGATGCATTTCATTACAAATGCAAAACGTAGCCAAAACAGCATAGTTAGGGTTTTCTTAAGTTCAAATAAGGGGCCAAGTACAGGGCTTATTCCACCTTCACCATCAAAACTGTTACCAAAATATGAAAAATAATATACACAAATATTAAAGATCTCAACCATAAAAGGAATTAAAGAGGATGTTGGTCTTAATAATCTGTAATATATTTTTTTTATATATTTTAATAGAATATTAAAAAAGTTGGTTATTACTTCCTTATTTCACTGTTTGCCATGAAATGAATATTTCAAGGTTGTCAACGACAAAAGCACTTTGTTTATAGAATAAATAGTTCATTTAGGCCAGATAAAATTAGAATAAAGGTTATCAGGCCTGATCACATCTGTTTAGAAACAGTTGAAAATCTACAAAAACAAGAAGATCTGAATGGTAACATATCTGATTCTAAATTTATAACATTAATATCACTTCCATGTCACAAAAAAATCAAAATTGGACTGATATTTGGAGATATTTATAGACAGGTTTGTTTCAAGTTGGAAGCAAAGGTACTTGCATGTTTTACATTAAGTTTTAAAATTAGAAATAATTCAGATATCGAAAATATATGTTACACTTGGCAACATGACTACATGTGCAAAAAGCCTAACCACTTCTATATTTCTACCAGACCACATATTTCCAGCATAAAATAGCTTCAACACCTTAAATTTGATTCTAGGTAGACTTGGGGTCAACCATACAAGTGCAAAAGGCATTTTTAGTATTGGGGAGTTTAAAAATCAGCATTTATTTTGCACACTTTAAAAATCTCTATAAAAAAATGTACAATCTGTAACTGTTATACATCTGTATAAACTTATAACTGATTTTGTCTTCAAGGATGTTAACAATAACAATAACTATCCAAATAACTCTGAAACAAATCTGTTGTTAAACAAGGCCTGAATTAGTTAATTTACATTTTTTTGCTATGGGAGAGAATTTTTAAAGGGAATGCTATTTGCACACAAAAAGGATGACCATTAATAATAAAATTTCTGATTTTACTTATAACAAGGATAACTCTCAATTATAAAAATTTATAATAAGATGCAAAACTGTACAAATAATATTTGCTCCCTTATCACAAGAATTACCACAGATATAATTAATATTTTGATTTATATACTAATATACAATTTATATACATATTATACAGTAATATCACATCCATTGAGCAGCTCTAAACTTCCTTTTACAACAAACTAACTCTGGCAGAATTCTAAATGCTAGAATTTACATTATAAATATAAAATGCCTATTCTATCACTCTAGGGACAAACTTGTATATGTACTTGCAGCTTATGAACAATTTGTTCAGGAAAAAACCCATATATTAATGTGCGCTTAAATATATTTTATTAAATAATCCTCCTTATAAACCTACCTTTTTTAATGCTTGAGGAAGTTTCTGTTATGCGAAAAAGTTAATATATTTTTATAAAATAAAAAATATAAATTTGAATATTGAAAATACTTTTGACACATTTTTAGTCATATTTAAGTACCATTGCACATAATAATCATGCTGAAGATGATTTATCCATATCAAAAACCAACCAAACTTTAACTTGTTTTAAAGTCTGGGACTGTTCCTGTATACATAACTAGCCTTTGTTTGCCATTTGAGCAGTGTACTTTTTAAATTAAATTTAATAGAATGTACATGAAAACCACCATTTGCAAGAGTTGTCCTTCTTTATTTAGTAGATCTCTAAATGATACAAATGAATGATTTTCTCAAAAGTACAAGCCTTAATTAAAAAAGGCTGTAATCATATGAGGTATGAAGTCTGAAAAAATCAACTACAGATTGGTGGGTTTTTCCATACCATGTATCACTTCACCATAGATATTGCATGAATTTATAAAGACTGCTACTTAATATTTCAGCAAGAAAGCAGAAGTAAATTTAAATACTAGAAGACACCTTAGTAATCACAAAAAACCAACCTTGGTATGACATTATACAATCAATAACTGCATGTTGTTAGTCAAGTGCTCCATTTATAATACAGAAACTAACACAGCATAGATGTTGGGCTAGTTTGATTTCTATAAAACACTGTTTGTTCTGTTTAAAAACTACAAGTACATATACCTATTATCTTTCACAAAATGGTAACATAAGCTCCATCAATGTTTAAAAATAACTATAAACATCTATTTTCTCTGAATGTACATTACCTATAATTAAACCAAAAACATCAAGAATCATAATCTATATCAGACTAAAGCAAGAGTTTGGATAGCAAGAAAAACTTCAAACAACAAATATTAAAAATTTTACAAACAAGAATCAAAAATGTGTTGCCAGCAACATCAATTTAAATGCAATAGAATATATAATTTGTCAAAACAGAAATATAACAAGTCTCTTAAAAGTCTCATAAATAACTGAGATATATCATTGAGAAAAAATTAATAATAATAATTGCACTGAAGAAGTGTTTATATGTATAAATGAGGTATTCAAAATATTTATGCTTCAAGCCATTTAATTTTTTTGTATTGTCTTAAATAATTTAAATGATGTTGACATATGTTTAAGATTAAATTTATTGCTTGTTTTGAGTTAGATTATTTTGCAAAATAAAACAATAATAAGTTAATACATGTTATTAAAAAAAATACAATCAAAATCATTTCATTTCCTGAAATAAATCTTAAAATTTGAAAGTAGTTCTATAATTCAGTAACAAACAAGACAAATATTACCACTGAAGAACTTTTTCAAATTTTTTTTCAAAAATTGAAAAAACTTGGAATGTAACACTATTATGCAGGTACCAACGATTTCCTTCCCAAAACAATCACATGAGATGCATCATGTCAAAATATCACCTTGCTGAATTTGAAGAAATACAAGTTCTGTAACATTTCAATGTCGAAAGTGATAAAAAACAAACATTTAGTTATCTTGCATTGCATTTGGAAAATACATCCAAATTTTATATATTTCTCTCATCACAACCTCAAAAACTCATTTCAATATCATTCATCTATTTTACTCATACAGAGTAATCCATATTGAATAAAATCTTTCATGTCAATTCTCTATTGGAGTTAAACAATTATAGCACCACCAACTGTTTTTGGCTAACATTAGTATGATGTCACTTCCTCTTACTCATTGTAGACCTCAGAACCAAAGCGCCATCTATCCAGAAATTTGGTCTATCTATCATGGCTTGCCATAGTGAAATTTCTTCACCTCTGGCATCCATCCAGTCAACAGTCTTGCCATAACTTCTCTCTAAAATAATAATCAAATATATTGTTTAAATTTTTTTAATGATAAACATGTATATGTCTGAAGGATCTTTAAAATTCAGATTGAAGATCAAAGATATCCAATGATTTTGTAACATAAAATTGTGTCCACTTGTATTACTGTTCCCTATGGTCAAAGTCCAAGCACGGAGTAAACAACATTGATGACCATGAAATATTGTCCTCTTGGTTTTTCTTAAGAAATATATAACAGGATCGAAGGACACTATTAAACAAGACACTTTTTTGGCTTACAATTTCACCATATTTTCCCCAGTGATAAAATATTTAACTAGTTTGAGCATTTTACATACAGAATAACTATTATAAGCTTTTTAATATCTTGGATCAACAACAAGAGGTCTAACTTCACAGTTAATAATGAGTGCACATAGTGTACGAGTGGTTGTAGAATGAGGGTGTCAAATGCTAAATATTGAAAACTATTTTTGGCATCTGAATACTTTTGATCTATAATGAGTGGCAAACCTAAAATGGCTTAAATGGACACATATCATCAAGCTTTGAACCAAAATACCAAGCAATTATCACATACACAGGTCAAGAAAACTTTAATAAAACTTCAAGAAAATATGTCCATGGGACACGGATGCCCTGTCCTGGCAAACAGGGAGTAGAGATATGTCAGACCTGAAAAAAGGAGGCATTGTACAACTCATCCTGATTATACTTAAGACCAAATATCAAATCAACCCAACATACAGAAGCTGAGAAATTTTACAAAAATTCAATCAATGTCTCATCAAATAGGAAGAAGACTTATGTCTGGCCTAAAAAGGGGAGAGACAGTACAGCTCACCCTGATAATGCTTCATACCAAATATTTAATCAATCCAACCTTCACATGCTGAGTAATCTTTGCAAAAATATACAGATGTACAGACATTCATAATGACAGACAGACAGATGGACAGGGGTAAAACTTAATGCCCACATCACCTAAAAGTGAGGGCATAAAAATTTCTGACCATAGAGAGGCAGAAAAGCTCAAAGTACCAGCAAATAGAAAGTAGCTCTGCCAGAACTGAAAATAGCTTATGCTGACAACACTTTACATTGTATTATCAAACCTCAAACAAATATCAAACCATTCCAAACATTGATGGACAAACATATAGATGAAAAACTGACAAAACAAAACTATTGAGCACCCACATCTTGCTAACTATTCCTAAGAAAAGAAACTTCATATTTAAAAGCCCACAGAGATGGACAGGACCAATGTGTTACATCCTTTATTCTAATATACAGGTATAAAATTAAACTTCTTACCAGTTCCTAAATTCAGCCTGACTCCACCTAAGAAATCATTACTAGACAATTTGTCATAATCCCAGATGGTCAATTCCAATGATTTCTCCTTTAATGAATCCACAGTAACATCATCAAACACCATAGTACAGTTCCAAACTGGATTACAGTCTTTCTTTATCACAGGCGTCTTCTGTTTTTCTTTGTCTGGTTGCAACTGCCTGATGATGTAAATAACAGATTAAGCAAATTCAAAATCAAATTTTTAAACCAACACACCATTTTATATCCAATTTAAACTAAAATATCCCTGAAGTCTTATTGTCATGAATGTTGGATCAGATGCTTTTATTATACAGGAAATATGCCAGACGACAATGGATCTTGCCTGCTGCTGATTCCCCCTTGGTGTCCCCACTGCACTATAAGGTTTTTGTTTTGTGACGTCACTCGTTTGGGAAAATCCATGGACTAGGACAATTCTTAAACATGGGTCAACTGATGGATTTACCCAAAGGTCATAAAGCAAAATGACCCAATAGTGCAGCAGTGACATCAAATGGGAGTCATCGATGGACATAATCCATTGGTCTAAATCCCATCTAAACATTGTAACTTTAAGAATCTGTTTTATGACATCAGAATTGGGTCTAAATCCCATCTAACCATTGTAACTTTTAAGAATCAGAATTTTTTCAGGAAAATGCATGTAGTGGATAAACAGGAAAAATATAACCAGAGAAATAAGTGATCTCCTTACATTTAATTTGCTAAAAGCAGATTTGTTTCAATAGCATGCATCAACATTGAATTCTTTATGAAAATAAAAAAAGATCTGGGGTAAATATCTGCAAGACTGCAATCGAACCACATTAAAAACAAGGGAATTTACAAATCCAGATGCCTCCACAGGGCCTTCACATTCAACAAGGGTGGAATTCCACTCCTAAGGAAAAGCAATTTAACATTTAATACAATTTGTTGTCTTTAACATGTGTAAGGAAGTGAGAATTTTTTTTAAAATCTAAATTTCTGAGTGTTACAAGGATGATTTTTTTTTGAAAAAGAAAAACAGCAAAATAAGCCAAATAAGACAAATTTCAATATAAAAAATAAGATTCATAATGAAAAAAAGAATGCCAATAGCTCAAGTCCACTTAATACAGGGTTATTTTCATGCAATGTTTTTACCACCTTTTATTTCATGTGCTGTTGTGCTAGAGGGTCCTTATATGTGGTGTTTCATGTGTCTTGATCAAAATGCAACGTGCAAGCCAAATTATAATTTTTGTTCCTCCTGAAATGACATTTTGTTTCTGGTACGTCTGTGCACAGGACCCCCTGTACCACCCTCTTAATACTGAATTACAATTATCCATTTAGTTTTGCATTAATAACTTACCCTTTACAGAATGGGTCCGAGGAGCCGTTTGATCTTACAGCTGTTAAATTCCTGGCTTCCTTTATCATTACATGTAGCTGACCCTTTTCACCCGGCAGTTTTGGTTTCTTTATTTTCCTACGTTGGGGAGAAGGTGATGGTGATGGCGATTCTCGGTTCACTTTCTCTGGAGGTACATACTTCAAACACAGGATTATGTCCCCTTTGTATGCTAACAGGGATGTTGGCTGCTCAAACTTCAATACAAATATATATTGTCTTAAAAAAATTTATAAGTCACTATCAAACAAGAAAATTTTTTCACCTATTGGTACAAAAACAAGCTATTACAAAGTTATTCAATCTTGTTGCAATTATATACCAGTCATATATATGTTTGTTAGTACGAATCAATTATTAATAGTCAATAATATTACCACAAAATGCAGTTTTAATGCATATCATTTTAGAGTTTTAATCAAGATGGAGACTGATGGTGCATAAGGAACTTTGTGAAAAACATGTATCTAGCTAAGGATGACACTTATTTTAAAAGTTCCCTTGATATTTTCATCAACTGTAAAAGTTAGATATATTGCATACATGGGACACAGTCATTCATTGGTAACATTAGTTTAGTTGGGTTCTCTTAAAAGATCCTAATTCTAACATGGTTCAATTGTCAGAAAAAAATATTCTTATAGGTATGGCTTTAGCATTAGGCAAACATGGTTCCATAAAATGTTAACTTTCAAATAAAAGGAACCAAACATTGCAAAAGACTGTTAATTGTAAACATCTTCTAGATATTTACATACAGACATTTCTGTTTGATTTTTATAGTTTGTCTGTTACTGCTTTTGTTTTGTTTGATTTATTCCTTTGACCACTTGTTGGTGAGGGGTTTGGATCGGACTAATCTACTTTAACCCCAGCACATGTCTCATGTGCCTATCCCAAGTCAGGAATTACCAATTTTCTTAACCCCGGATGATACCATAATTTGTATGCTTTTGTAAGAGTTGTCTCCCATGTTGGAAGGTATCTCAATATAGGTGTAATGAGAGAAAACCTTAAATATTACTTGTTTTGGCAAAATCCACAATATTCACCTAGGGAAACAGAGGTGCTTCGCAAGCACATAATACGACCGCAGCACGTTGAAATGTGAAAGGTGGACAAAAGATCTTTTGGG
>JAULBM010306526.1:0-14411 GCA_032357055.1 Geukensia granosissima | reverse complement strand
CGGCAACAGACGTACGTACGTACGTACGACGAACAGTAAAACATTATCCCCGCGCTATCGCTTAGCGCGGGGATAATTAGTTCGAGAAAGTGATTAGTCGCAAGTTCCCCGCGTTACATGTTCCGTACAAGTGAGTTTGGCGGCAAAATAACAGGAACTAAATTCGAAAGATGTTCCGGAGAAATATTATTCCCCATCTGAAAAAATTAAATTAACTTGTGATTTGTTTCTCTTATACCCCATATAGTTTCCTACCCCGATTCTTTGAAAAGAATTTCAAACTATTTTTTTTAGCCCTAGCTGTTACAATACGTGCTGCCTCCTAATTAATTTGTACAAACGATATTTCATGTATTTCGGACAAATGTCACATTACTATTATGCAGGCCGAACGTACGAACAATACACGACTTCGAGAGTTTTCAGCTCTGCCTTGAATTTAAACTTCCTTAATATATTTAAACGAAAGGAAGATTTTGCTATGACGTCATCAGTATGAGTATTCCAGCATCCGTCGCTGGAAAAGGTCAATGCTAGATGTTTATGCAAGTCTACAGTTTTGATTACAGTGACATCCATAATTAATTAGGGGTAATAGGCAGGGTCCTTTTTTCTTAGCTATTTTCATGGATTCAGTTTTTTCGGATAAAATTTGACCAACCATTTTTCTGTTTAATTTTGAATACGGTTAAATATCAGAATTAAGAGTAATCGACGTGAAAAGGGAATTTTCAACAACTGCAAAGATACTATTTCCTCACCAAATAATTTGATGTAACAGTTAACCTCGTTTGCAATACCATCACCAACCTTTGTTTACAAACAGCGAATAGTTTTTGAGCCAGACAAGGAGTCAGTTTCCAGTGATAAACGTTTTCTTTAGTTTATAAACAATAACATTTATGCCAAAATCGGTTGAAAGCTTTGCTAATGTCAAAGAAAACAATTCGGGTATCTTTCTCTTTCTTTCAGAGCCTTACTAAGAACAAAAATATATACAGAAGTTGATTACGAATTGAATCTTTTAAATTAAATCCTGACTTTTTTTCGACATAAGATCTCGAATAACATTCATATATGTTAATACACACATCGTTCAAGAGTTTTACTTAAAACACCCATGGATTAAAAAAATATACTTCAACTAAATAAATTTTGCCGTTTTGTCTGCAGTTGTAGATTTGAAGTGGGTTCATTGTATTTTTTGGCCTAATTAAATTAAATGAAATGCCATTTACTTGTGTATGAGTGGCGATTCATGTCACGATAACGAAATTTCTATAATGATGGTTTTCTCTATCATGATACTTTTAACTTGTATCATGTTACTAGAAGGGAGTATAATGATACTTAATTGTTGAAGGTGTACTGATACTTCTTGTAGGTGATACTTCTATGAAGTACAATGATATATGTTGAATGTATAATTATACTTGTTGAATGTATAATACTTGTTTATTGTATAAAGATTTTTATTTCAATAATCTAAAATGTTTTGAAAATTTGAAACACTAAAATTTATCATGATACTTTCGAATTGTACCTGATATTTGTTAAATATATCATTATACTTTCAACAGGTATCATTATACTTTCAACAAGTATTATTTTACTAGAGAAAACACCCGTTTACTTGTACAAATAAGTACCTTTAACAAGTATCGTTAAACTTTTAACAATTATCTTATTATACTTTCAACAAGTATCATCATACTTTCAATGAGTATCATTACACTTTCAACAAGTATCATTATACCTAAAAGAAGTATCGTGGTAGAGAAAAGCATCATTATAGAAATATCCTTATTGTGACATGAATCGCCACTCAAACTTGTTTTTATTGTTGCATTATGATGAGAAAGAAATTTTGCAATATCATATTAACTGAGTTATATGTTACTCTACGGGCGTTCTTCAGGACCATTTGTAAATAGTGATGTTTACCCTTCCGGAGCACCTGAACTCATCGGGGTTTTTTTATAGGGTTCGTGTTACTCGAGCTTTACTTTTAAGGGTAGAGTTGTGTGTTCTATGTATGTCTTTCGTTTCATTTTAGTGCCATGGCCAGTCTTGTCTGTCTTCTGAGTTAAATATTTTTGTCTGCCCCTTTGGTATCTTCGAATTAATTTTACAAAAAATAGTTTTAAGGTGTGCAACCGGGCATAGTTTGAAATAATATCATTTGTGTCACATTGTCTCGTCAAATTTTAATGATGTCTTATGTTCAATTTTATTGCCCCAAAACTGTATCCTATAACGTCCGACTTAAACATATGTTTTTGCTTAGCAGATGCTGAGCAGTTAAACCAAATTCGTCCGTGCGTTTTTTTTTTATTGTTATTTATTTAAAGTCATTAGCTTTTTCTCTTATCTTCTGCTGGGATTTTCTGTAACAATTCAGGCTTTGGATGAACCCGGAACAAAGAACACCGATGCCGAGAACAGGTTTATTAACGCCAAATCTTCTGTGTGGAGATAAAAATAGCCGAGCTTCAGTTTGCTTCAAAAATCGCAAACATTGCAAAAAACAGCTTCTGTGAAGTTAGGACTTTTTTGTTGATTTTGGTAATGTAATTAATATGAAACAAATATTTCAGTACCTGAGATATTATGGAAGCATATTTGTTCATTGCATAGTTTTACGGGCGACATGAAGTCCAACACTGGCAACAGAGTACAACTAAGACTACAAACAGAACATACTCGAGTTCACACCAAAAGTGGACACGAATTTTTCGCGATATTTCTTTTATTACTCACCGCGTAAACTACTCAGTCAAATTCCTTGCAGAGCATTGCCGTTTGAAGATTGCACAAAATGTTTTATGTGGTTAAAAGATGCACCTTCCAATTCCATGCCTTCTCCCAAAGGTAACAAGTTAAATCGGCACCCGTGGAAATAGTTATGAACTTTTGCGTAAAAAATGGCTTGTAAGATCATTTTTGACACGAAACACACATGGTTTCTAGTGTATATAAATGTAAATATGGTGGTGGTCACTGGAAGTGGAATTTTATCCGTTTTATTCTAACTAAGGACAGTATAACACGAGATGTCACTATGATGAGCAGTACTTTATCCCTTAAAGTAAAATCTACACAATTCAGCTTTCTACATTTGAAAGAATGGGTCGTCTGATAAAGGCCGAACAGTACAGACTAGGAGGAGGAGAGGTTAATTCTGCACTTAAAATTTAGTCAATTCAGGACCTGGTCAAATTGGGATTCAGCATAATATTGGATTATTAAGAAACGGAATTAAATGTTTGAATTATAATATATTTTTCTTGATTATTTAAAAAAAGGGTTATTCATACTTTGATGTAGTGATCATGTGAAAATATACATCATAAAGCTCCAGCTTAAACTCGTGGTAGAGGGAAAGCTGCAACGATACCAAAGAAAGAAGACCTGACTTCTTCAAGGAAAAGTGCTTACCCTTTGGCAGCAGTATGTTGACTGTTCCATCAGTGCCAGTCAGCTTCTTCGTGAGTGTGCCGCCATTAATTTTTATGGTCCATCAGCTTGATATTATGAATTGCTATGACCGGAGTCAAATTGATATAGTGCATAAACTTTTTGATTTAAGACAGTTAAATTATGATTTGATATGACTAGTGCTAAGTCAGCATGATGTAATGCTTACACTTTGTTTTCATGGTTAATGATTTATTTTTCATGTCAATAAAATATGGAAATTAAGGCCTTGTCTTCTTTATTTCTATGGTGATTTACCTGAAAAACAATTAAATGATACTTTAACATACAAACCTATATATGCAATCATAACTGAAAAATATCATTAGTTGTTTTAATGCCAATCTTTAAAACAATAACAGTGCCGCTTTACATATCAGACAAGGTGCTGATTTAACCAGACAAGGTAGTGATTTACCCAGATAAAGTGCCGATTTGACTAAGTGTGGTGCTGATTTAACCAAGTGCCAATTTAACTAAGTGCCGATATGACCACATAGGGTTGCGATTTCTTCCCATATGATGCAAAACCATCTTTAAATTGTTAACACAAAAATGTCATTTGATATAAAACAGACATGACCTATGAAGCTCCCATATTGTAGTTTATAACAGCTTGTAACATAAAAAATGGCAGGAGGTCACACTGGCGTATGCACTTTTAGTTGTCTTTTATCATTTTATTTCAACAATAATTGATTACACGTTTATTGGTTATTTCTTTTAAATTTAATCAAGGGTTTTCCCATTATTTAATATGAGTTATCAAAGTTCATTGGTTTTCATTGCAGATCTCCTGATGCAGTTTTTCAGTTCATCCAGTTTGCTTTTATACAACTGTTGTAATATTGGGAACCAGCTATTCCCCATCTTGTGAACAGTCATAAATAGCTATCCCCTTTTCTACATGTACCTTTATCATTTCTACAACGTTTTTCTACCATTAACAATCCCTTCAGGAGAGTATTTATACAATGCACATTGGAATCTTATTTTATTATCTTTATCATTATTAGATTGCATTTTCTACCTTTGTACATTTCTGTTACAGCTCTAACTCCCAATTGAGGTTAGCTACATGTAGGTTCAAATACAAATCTTGATCTTCTTATAATTGTCTGTAATTCTTACTCTAAAACGGTGATTTTAATTCTGTTGCTTTATATGAGTAAATAATCATTCTATATTGTTTAACTTGGCCTTGTATAAATTTGAGTTTAGTCCTTAGTGCATCCATTTAAGACCAGATGAATTGATTATCCATGCCTTGAGTAATTCACACCTTGGCTGCTTCATAAGAAGAAATGGGATGGAAATCTCACCCTGTTGGGAGAGTATCGGTCACAGAGTTATGTTATCAGGTTATCATGGTTATTGTAACTACAATTCATCATATAATTCTGTAGTTTGCAATCTGGCAAAAAAAAAATATCTGTGTTTCTGGTTACCTGACCCTCCCTAATATTTTGGTCCAAAAATCCTTACCCTAAACTTTGTTTTAGGATCTTTGACAAAAAATTCAAATACCCAATAGTTTTTATTGTCATTTTGAAATTTTTTTTTAAAACCTCCTACTGACCCTCATATTTTTGTTCAGATAAATATTAACTACTTATCCAACATGTTCAGCTTCAACACAGGGTTCCCATGCTACCTTGAAACAAGAAAAGCCAGGTTTTTTTAATGAGGTGCTTTCTGGTGGATAAAGACCTTGAAATCATGTACATTTGTAAAATCGAAAAAGTCTAAGAAGATCCTTGAAAACCGAAGTTAAGAAAAAGGATTACTTACCATGTATCAATCAATCATTTGCAACTTTCACCTTTGTACCAGTTGAAGATTAACTTTTTTAATGGGATATGAAGGTGATTTGTGGGACGAATTGAAAGGAGCAAATCATAAATAAAAATCACAGTCTCAATTGCATCTGTTTGTTTTAGTAGTTTGATTAAGACCACAATGGACAGACTATGGAAAACACCCTTGAACATGTTGAAAACATTGAAATCCCTTGAATTTTATGTCAGTAAAATAGTTTGATCCTTAACAACAGAAATGTGATCACCACATGTTTTACTAAAGGAATAGGGCAGAATTGAAGGTTTATTGTAACAAATTCCACTTCAAATGCACTGTTTCTGAAATGGCTGACTTCAAGGCAATTGACTTGTAATTACAAAACAGTTCCAGACCAGTCCAGTTTAAATTTTCCAGATTTGTAAATCAAGAAAAAAATTGTAAAAAATAATAAATTTTTATGTAATAGGAAACACACATATTTTTCCCTTTTTTTGCCTTAATTGTTGTTAAGTCTGTTTATTTTGCAAGGTGTTACATTTTTTGTCATTTGAATGGCATTTTTATGAGTCAACTGTCTGTATTTTTGAAATTTTATCACAATGATGTTACACAGACACAAGGGTCTCGAAATTTTTGACATATTGGTAATCTTTTTGACAGCTTGCAGTGAAAATAAATAAATTTTACAGATATGGTTATATTTTGGTAAATACATGTGATCCTTCGAATAAAAAAAGAAACTGTCTTCAGAGCCATCTTCTGTTGCTTTTGTGGAAAGTTAGAATATTCTGTTGAAGATTATTTTCAACAATCTTATTGCTAACCATTTTAGCAACATTGAGCTAGAACTTAAGTTCAATATTTTTACTTCTTTTCAAAATATTTCAGGAAATGGTTAATTCTAGTAAACTGTATCAAGTATATAAACTTTAAAACTATGGATTGTTTCGAGTTGAACAGAGTTGCTGAAATTTTTTTTTCGTCTGCCAGACATTGGGTCTGAAGGGCAAGTGAGTTCTGCCAGTCCTACAAAACTTTTGTCAGACCCAGTTTTAAACAGATTTTGATGTGATTCATGAAAGAATATCACCAAAAACCAGTACAATACTCACTGACTCATCTTAATAAAAGTGATAATGGGTAAATATTCAAGAAACAATATCCCTTCATATTATAAATTACATATAATACAAATTGAAATCACAAAGTTTGGTTTTGCATTGGCCAAAAAATTTTAACAGCCATGCTGCCATGGTAGAATGAAAAAAAACCTTGCCAGCAAGGACACAATAGAAAAGCCGACCGCACTATTCATTCAAATAAAGTTATTCCCTGATTAAAAGAAGAGGGTGAAAATACTTCAAATTATACCTTTTCTTAATGAAGGGAAGCAAGAAACTTTTTAATTTAAATTATGCATTAATAAATACATGGGAGTCGCCCCCTATTTTATAACTTCAGATACAGGTAAATCTAAAACAATTTTACGACTGGTTTCTGGGTGTGGCTGCGAATTTCAACTGTATGGTTTTATGACTTAAGGACCAGTTGCAATAACAAAGTTGGTAAATATTTATTTTTTACATCAAAAATCTGATATACAGACATGAAGTAAACATTTGATGGACCCTTCAACTGAAATAATTACATACTGTTAGACATTCGATCCAACAATATAAAAGCTGTAGTCGGACCCTAGCCAAACATGGTCCGAAGGTCCAGTGGTTTTCAGCAGCTCTGGAGCTACAATTTATTGATGCCATAATCTGTTATACCAGTAATTCTGAAATCAACAGGTATGTTGCAGACCTGACTGTTTAGGAATACAATAAAATATAATAGCCCAAATAAAAACACATTTGCTTGAAGATGGTGGTTGAATTTCTGGAAGAACTTGTCAGGAAGGTTGAAATCCTTGCTATTTAACACAAGAGATTATCGATAAATGTCATGGAGATGGTCACATTTCTACAAGAAGCTGAGTAAATTTTTATGATTAAGAGATTCCCACAAATAAGGATGGAATACGATTTCCTGTGACTAAATGCAAGTTACCTTGAATGAATTATAAACTAAACATGCACCCAATTCCTAGATATTTGAGTCTTTTTGCTTCAATATTTTAAGAAAGAGCACTACTTAAAAAAGTATGCCTTAGCCTAAATGTACAAGTTTAACCATTTCTAAATAGTTATGTTTAAATTTTTATTTGCAGATCAAGAATAACATTAGATGTTAAAGGTGCTTCAAAGGACTTTTACACACAATTTCAGTGGTTACAGAGAGGCTTATAAATTCCCTGTTCAAATTTCTAGTAGGAACAGAGTTTGTAAAATTTTCTATAACTCCAATGTACTGCAGAACAGGAATGGAGGAGTAATAACCAGCCAGCTGCATTATTGTGAAAACATATTGGCTAGTAGTAGGTCTTGGTTTCCACATAGTAACCACATACAGAACTTTGCTACCATAGTTACAATGTCTGACAATAAGTTCATTGTCGGCTATGCCAAACTAGGAACTTCTAGTTGTAAAAAATGCAAGACCAAGATTGATAAAGGAGCATTGAGAATTGGAAAAGTTGTGTCCAATCCATTTTCGGACGAAGGAGGTGATATGAAACAGTGGTATCATCCAGACTGCATGTTCGAAACATTCAAGCGTGCAAGAGCTACAACAAAGAAAATAGAAGAGCCAGAAGACATGGAAGGATTTGGAGATCTAGAACAGGAAGATAAGGATACTCTCAATAAACTAATTGATGGTATGTTAATGTTATTAAAGGTCTGTCCTCTTATTAACAGTAAACTTTATTTTATCTATTTTTCCAAAAACTTTGGTGTGAAAGTTCATATAGTTCCATGTCATGAAATAAAATATATTCTAGCAAAAACTAAATATGTTTGATTATTGGTAAACACTGCACATGTTTTATGATATTTTTACGCACAAATACAATGTAAGTGATATTAGTGAAATATGTTATTTGGTCATGTATCAGGTTGAAAACATTGTTGGTGATGTGGTTTGATTGTCCCCAGAGTCCAAATGTCATTTTCCATTAATGAACACTTAACATGTACATGTATAGTAAGACTTTTATTTTTTAGATTTCATGGCAAATGTAAAGTCTCCAAGTAAGAAAACACCAAGCAAGAAACCTAAAGCAGCAGTGCAGGCAAAGCTTCCATTTTCTCCAACAAAGTCACCTGCTAAAGCAAGTTCTCCAAAGGCAACAACATCATCAGCAGACAGTGATGAAGGTGTATATTTATATGTTAAATTTGTATTTGTCGCTTATATGTGTCATCTCAAAAAAAAATTTTTTTCTCGTTTTTAAAATGAAAGTTAATTCTAAAATTAAATTATTGTTTAAAAAATGGATAACAGAAGTTGTCTAAAATATGGAACTCCACAACAAAAAGTGAATTGCTTCGACCAACAACCTGCAACACCAGTAAAACCATGAACATGCATACAAACTTAAAAACATATGATTTTGTGTGTGACTGAATTATGTGAACATTTTTGTACATACATGTAATATAAAAATAGGAGATGTGGCATGATTGTCTATGAGACAGCCACCCACCAAATGACAGTAGAATTTAAACTTCAACAAGTCCCATTATAGCCTTCAACAATGAACCATGATGGAATGAGTCCATAACTAAACGGAAGCTGTAAAAGGCCATGAAATACAAAACGTGAAACTATACATAAAACACGACAATCAACCTAATCTAATGCAAAAATGGTGAACCACTAATTAAGCAACAACAATCACTGGCATTAATAAGCATTATAACTTAATTTTCAATATTGAGAAACTTTGGCCATAATATTAGAGATATTATAAAGTGGTAAACCTTTGGAAACAACCCAATAAGGATTGTGACAATTAATTTAAATACTATCTTTATTGTGGGAAAATATTTATAACTTTATGTTGTTTATTTTTTTAAATTTTAAAGCATTTCATACTAATTAACTTATTATACTGTCAATTAAAGGTTTATAAAGTCAAATATTTTGGACTGAAAAATCACGTATGTTGAATTATTTCCTCCTTTGTATCTCCAATATTGCAATTTTGCTTTTAAGCCATATGAAAAAGATAAGATTAACATGAAAATGGTTTATATTGTGCATTTTAATAGTTCTGCTTCAGAAAACACTGACTGAAACAAATGGTCAAAATTTTATTATGATTAAAGTAAGATTAACTTAGGACAAACATAAAAATCATTTGTTCAGTGCATGAAGTCCTTTAGAGCAAAAACCATACAAAATTAAACAAAAATGACTCAGATCAACATTTTTTCCATCTTGTAGCTCATAATGATGTTACAGAGATGTCATCATCATATTTGATAGCTATTGTTTAGCTCATAAAGTTAACTCTATTTCAATAGAATTTTGTCAAAAATGACCCTTTAATAGTGATTCAATTCCTTAATTAGTTTTTAAGTAGATATCATACATGTACACTGGTCATTTACTTCTATATTAAGGTTTTCTCTTATTTTATCATTTTAGAATCAGCACCAAGCACAAAAGTTGATGCTGGAGATTCATTCAGAAATTTTAGAAAACTTTGTGCTGATATCGCTTCTGAGAGTAGCTATCTAGCCAAGACAGAGAAAGTCTCAGAATTCTTACAGAATGGACCAGATGGAAGTAAGAAAGCCAGAATAAATATTTTGTTTTCATTATTGTATAATATTCCATGAGCAATTCTTCCATATTGGTCTTGTTAAAATAATAGTCATTTGAAAACAAAAATTACAGTTTCACATGTGCATTTTTTCTAGTACATGTAGTCGTATGAATTCTGACATTTTTTTTTATTTTGGTTTTATTTACTCAAATTTCAAAAATAAAACATAAGTGTCTATAGCAAACATGTTGAGAGGCATCACTTGGCATCAATATGTCCGTCCAAAAACTTTTACATTAAGATCTTCTCCTCTGAAACCACTAGGCCTAACAGAATCAAACTTTACAGGAAGCATCTATGGAGGTTCCTTTACAAGGTTTCCTCATTTCATCCTGATCCGGCATAAAACTCGGCTGCCATGGACCATTCTTGTTATGTCTCCCCTTCAAACAAAGGAAGACATTGTTTTTATCAAAACTTTTCTCCTTCTTCTTCTCAACAAAGCGTGTCCAAGCCATAACTTTCTACCTTTTGCCTGAGGCCTTTGATATTTGGTATGCAGCTAAAACATATTAAGACGATGTGTGCCATACCAAGGTTGTTGACCCTTGACCTCAGGCCGATAATAGATTTATTAAGCCAATTTCTTGTCGGGCCTAGAACTTTTTTGCTTCTATACCTAGGCCTTTGATATGTGATATGTGGCTAGAACATATGAAAGCAAGGTGTTGTGTTCAATGTTTGGTGACCTTTGACCTCACGGTCAAATATCTGAAATGTTTGCTGTCTAATATGTAAAAAGTAGGATAATATACAACCATAATTTTGTGACCTGTGACCTCTAATGCATTTCTTTTCATGATTATAGCACAGTTTAACTGGTTTTGCATGCAACATATTGAGTTGTTACTAAATGTCTTGTGATAGGATTTATAATTTAAAGGGGAGACATGTGTTTTAGTTCCCCCTAGTTCCTAATTAGTTTAAACATATTTTATCAGACAGAAGTTTTAACAATTTAAGTAGTTTTATCCCAAATACTGATCATTTACAACAACAAGTAACATGAGCATATATGATGTTATAAAGGTTTCATAAAATTATTTAAAAAAAACATATATACAAGAGATGAAGCTAGACCAGCTGTATTGATATCAGGAAAAGGAAAATATTGAAAAAAAG
Organism: Geukensia granosissima; assembly: GCA_032357055.1. Taxonomy (NCBI): domain Eukaryota; kingdom Metazoa; phylum Mollusca; class Bivalvia; order Mytilida; family Mytilidae; genus Geukensia; species Geukensia granosissima. Next base: position 3,292 of record JAULBM010306526.1, on the reverse strand, counting down.
AACAAAAAAAGACAAACAAATTTAAAATTGTCGTAATGTATGAGGTGTGGTTAGACAATAAGGAATCTCTTAGTACCTTTGATGTAATGATACATGTTTGTAATGATTGTAATATTTGATCATCTTGTTTCAGATTGGCTGAAAAATTGTTAAAAATTATTCTTCTCTGAATCCACTTGGCCAAATTGATTAATTTTTTATTCAAGCATCTATGGAAGGACCTTTACAAAGTTTCCTCATTTTGTCATGAATGGACATAAAGTATAACCACCATGGATGATTCTTGTTTCTGATTGGCTCACACATTAAAAAATCTTCTCCTCTGAAACATCTTGGCCAAACAGATCAATATTTGATGTTGAGCATCTATGACAAGTGCTTTACAAAGTTTACTCGCTTTTTCCTGATCAGAAAAAAAAACATAGCCCCATTGGAGGATTTTTGTTTCTGAATGGCTGATACAGTAAAAAATTTCTCCTCTCAAACCACTTGGCCAAACAGATAAATATTTGATGATGAACATCTATGGGAGGTTCTTTACAAATTTTGCTCGTTTGACCCGATTGGAAAAGAATTTAAAAAAAAATGACCGCCATGGTGGATGCTTTTGTCTGGTTGACTGATACATTAAAAAATCATCTCCTCTGAAAATTATAGGCATGGATTAATATTTGGTATGAGCATCAATAGAATGTCTTTTCCTCCTTTTGTTCAAATCAGACAAAAAACGTGGCCATCGTTGGTGATTTTTGTTTCTGATTGGCTGATGCATAAAAAATCTTCTCCTTTGAAACCACTTAGCCATGGATCGATATCCTACAAAAAGCATCATGCAAGGTCCGTCTTTAAATTTCTTTTCTTCTTCTGAATTAGACAAAAAACATGGCTGCCATTAATGATTCTTGTTTCTGATTTGCTGAAACATTAAAAAAAAAACTTGAAACCACTGGGACAAATGTAATTATATTTGACAGGTAATGTGTAGGTGAGATCCTTTTATAAAGTGAAACAACAATCATGGCCACTATTGGTCTTTAATGTGTGTTTTTCCATTGACCCAATTAATGCCAGGTGAGTGATACAGGTTTAGCATTATGAGCCTCTAGGTTCTGTAAAAAAATGTCATTGAATAGAAAGGTCATAACACAAAACAACAATTTGATGAAAAATTTTGGCTGTATAATTTGAAAATGGTTTATTATGATTCGTGAGGGCATCTGTGACTGAAAAGTTTGTTATAGATGTGGTTTGAACCAAGATTTCATTTACGCAAAGAAGTGGGACACACCCTGAAGAGAACTTTTGTATGCTGTCACAGTTTGAAATGCAACCAGTTTGGGATGGCCATATTCTGTTGTAGACAATTGCAGTATTTTCTTCTTTTTTTCAGATGGATTTTCAGGAGATCCCTACCTGTGGTTAAAACTTTTATTACCAGGATTTGTCAAGAGGGTTTATAATCTGAAAAGTAAACAATTGGTCAAGTTGTTCAGTCAGGTAAATATATATTATCTACAAGCCTTTCCAGAATGAAATGTGAATTGGGTATTGGAGGCTAACCTTTATATGTGTTTGATTCACTGCCAGGTCAAACTAAAAACATTAAAATTGGTGTTTGCTGCTGCTAAGCTAAGCATGAACCATTTGAGCGTCTAACAGCAAAGACTGGTCGGCGAGAATCAGAATAATGTGTCTGGGTAAAATGGCTGGTTTTTCTGCAGGGAGTTGCATTCCTGAGCCAGTAGCTTGAAATCAAACTGTCAGTCTGGTACAAAGCAGGGTTCATTTATCAACATAATTAATACTCTCTCATCTTGAATATGCCTGAAATATTTACCGCTTTACATTAAGCACCATTCAATTAATCAATCAACCTTTTGAAGTTTAGCATTGTTGTCTGGAAAATGTTTTACAAGTTTATTAAGTCAATATCACTGTTGTTCAAAACAAAGGACGAGTGTCCTTAAGGTCCATTTTTGGCCCAAGAATTTGGCTGAAAAATGAAAATATGCTAATATCTATTATTTTATATTTTTTCATTAAATAATGCCTTTAAAAAGAAAATAATGCCTATAAAAAGAAAATCCAACAGAATTTTTAGTTTAATTAGTTCTAAAATGGTCCCATGACATTTAGTAAATGCTTTAAATGTGAAAGTACTAAGAAATTAATTAATTTGATGCAAAATTTGATACTATACATACATGTCGATGTTAATATACATCACATCCAAACTTTGCACAATTAAAGATCTATCAAGTACAAATGTTTGGTTAAAATATTTTCATGATGTTTTTGTGCGATCATATCTATTTTTAACAAAACACCTCTAAAAATTGAATATTTTTACTTAAAATGTTAAATTCTTGCCAAAATAGTCAAATATACCCTTTAATTTTGTTGAAATGATGAAAAGTATTTAAGAAATTAAAAGACAATTGTTAAACAGCATTTTCACAACAACTTATTATTGTGTCACAAAATCTAAAATTTGGGCCAAATATGGGGCTTTATGTACATACTCCTTTGTTGTGTTAAATTATGAAGACATTGATCAAATTTAACATGCTAATATTTATCTTGTGTTGAAAATATTGAGAAACTATATGATTTTCATTCAGATATAAAAGGTCAAGGTCACAGTGGCTATAAATAGACCAAAATGTTGGGAATATTATGGTAGTTGATAACTCTTTAATTATAAACATATTTAAGCAAAACTTGGATAGATTATGTCTGTTGGGAGAAACCATAGTGTTTTTTTGGGTTCTCTAGGTCAAAGGTCAAGGTTATGTTAACCAATTGATCAATTTTTTGTTTCTCATGACAGTTCTTGAAAAAAATATCTAAATGAAACTTAGGCAATCAAACCCTTTAAGACACATGCAGATTTTGGGGTTCAACTTAAGTGGAGTTTAGCCATCAAAACACCTATTGATTTTGGCATTGCTAGGTTAAAGGTCAAGGTGTAAGAGACCATATATATGATGAAATTTTGAAAATTCTGAATGAAGTTCCATATATTTTTTTTTGTCATACATCTGTCAATATTTGTCAAAGATTTCTTGGCTTTTTTTTGGATTGGTTTGATGTTTGGTGTGAAGCAGTATCAGGGCAAGTTGAACAGCATCTCCCCTTATCAGGTCTATTATATGACTAATTCCTGTTTGCCACAAAATGGGCATCCCTATCCCATACCTGTCAAGTGACCCGATTTTTTGCGGGTCAGACCCGAGAATTTCATGATTTTTAGCCCTTGACCCGATATTTTTAAGTCACCCGTCGGGTCATG
>JAULBM010306515.1:0-14411 GCA_032357055.1 Geukensia granosissima | reverse complement strand
TGTCAAATTGAAGTTTATGTTGACAAATATGTGGTCGCAAAACCACATGTTATAAATATAAATTTAAAAAAAGATATATACAAAATAAGTAAGGTGGCGCTTAACTTTTATCTGAGTGTATATTATATCGTAACTCACCATTATTGAAATTGCTGGCAAAAATATAGCTTTAATCTTTGCGACTAGGGGATTATTGCTGTTAAGCATACATAATTTGTACTCTTAAATTCAAAAGATAAGTACACAATCCAAAGTCAAGTCAATATTATATCACGACTGTCGATTTTGAAAACAATTATGTGGAACAAATCTTTGCAAGAAAGGAATTTTTGCTGTTTCGCATTAAAAATGTAAGGTTAGATATTCAAAATAATGAATTTTATGATATTGTAACAAACCATTATTGATTTTTTTTTCAAAAATATAGTGTAAATCTTAACGACAAAAGATATTTTTGCTGTCAAGCATATAAAATTTGTACTTCTGAATTCTAAAGATAAGTACACAATCCAAATTAAAGGTTTATATTATATCGTGACTGTCCATTATTCAAAATTTTGGCTAATATGTGGTATGAATGTATGCAAATATATCCTAGCGAATTACAAATTAAGGAGACCTGCAAAACATTAACCCCGGAGGCAGGGGAAGCAGGAGTATAACAACTTAATATGAGAAATTTACAATAGGAAAGTTGAAGTCAACTCGTTTTCGTTGATGAAAATCTTGGCGTATTCATTAAAAATAATTTTGTATTCAAATTTGTGATTAATAGTTTATCGCAACTAGCCATTACTGCAATTTTGGAAACAATGTACTGTTAAAATGAAATTCAAATTTCAAGATACAATTACACAATTCTTTACTTAGAAGATATAAGATAGAAAATCTCGAAATTCACGAAAATTTAATATCTATATTTTAAAACCCGTTAATTTTCTGTAATAAAACAGTAAAGAATTCACAAGAATACTCTCTTTCCCTTTTCGTTCCAAAAGTTACGTGTTTGTTGTCAATCAATTTAATATTTTCATCTCAATTTTTCTCTGATATTATCCAAAACATAAATGAAAAAAATAATAAGATAGATCTGTGACATTCAAAGTGTCAGTGTAAATATATAGTATACCACCAAGTCTAGAAATTGTATGTTTAACTATCTCGATTGAAAGATTGTGAAAATACGAATATGAAATGGGTAACAATATAAGATTTCCTATATAAATAATTGTAATAATAACAAAATGTACAATAGAATATATATTTAATTCAATCTGACGAGCGTTCAGAAGCTCTCCACGGTAGTTGGCTAGTGTTCAACTGTAGCTATCTGGGGTTCAAATCGTTTATTGCCTTTTGCTGTTAAAAAAAGCTGACGAGCGTTCAACGGAGGCTGACAAATTGAACACTAGCTAGCTAGTATTGTGGACACCAAATTAAAAGTCTCGCATGTAAATTTCGCCAGGCCCCTTCTGTAATTTATGTAACTTCGCGAGGGGGGGGGGGGTTGGAGATTAAAGCAAACCGAGGGGTCGGACAAAAGGGGAATGTCGACAGTCACGGCAAACACGAATAAGACGGAAAATGACATATATAAATTTAAAACTGAAACACAAATCTTTTAAGAATGCGAACCCCACCACCGCAAAGCAATGCACATTTCAGATTATTATTTGTTATAAGCAGCAAGACATTTTTTACAAAATTGTCCATTTTGTAGCATATATACATGCAACTGAAGAATGTATGCCTTTTTACATTAACAATTTATAATTCTTACTTTAAGCGATGATTCCTCAATGTCTTATATAGATTAATTTTGTTTCGGGACAAGACATTTTGGAAAATTTTGTTATAAATTCATGCGATTTAAGAATTTTGCTATTTTACATTCAAAAATTTATAATTCTGAATTTTAGAGATGAATGCATTATGTACATTCAAGACTATTTTTGGTCTGCTTTTTGTTCTAAAAAAGATTTTGTTCAACTTCGGAACATTTTTATTTAAGTTCATTTGAATAAAATATAATTTATGAATTTGTAATTCTACAATCCAATATTTTGTTGGTTCGCGACCAGACGTTTTTCCATAATTTTGCAAACTTGTGTGTTATTCAAGCAAGTAAAGAGTTGATGCTTTTTTCATTTAGAAATTTGTCATTTTGACAGTCAAATATGAATCAGCAATGTACGATCCGATAATTTTTGGTTCGTGGCATAATGTTTGTTCAATTTGTGGTATGAATTCATGCAACTAAAGAATTTATACTATGTTACATTTAAAATTTAAATGATGATTTTAAGAGATTAATACGCAATGTAAAATCCAGATCTGTTTTAATTCGTGACAAGAAATGTTTGGAAATTATATTCCTGTGGGTATTGAACCTATGTTATGTTTTTTATTCAATATTTATAATTCTGACTTAGACAGATGAACACGTCATACTGAATCCAGGGTACATTTGGTTTGAGAGATTTTTTTATTTGCAAGTTTGAGATATAAATTTATGCGATCAATATAAAAATAGGAGATGTGGCATGATTGTCCATGAGACAGAAACCCACCAAGTAACAGTAGAATTTTAACTTCTAAACAATTTATGCTATTTTTCATTTCAAAACTATAAATCATAATTTTGACCTAAAACACAATTTTTTTGGTCTCGCAACAAGGTATTTCTATAAATATTTGAAAATTTTTCATTTCAAAACTTTAAATCATAATTTTGACCTAAAACACAATTTTTTTTGTCTCGCAACAAGGTATTTCTATAAATATTTGAAAATTTGTGTTATAATTTCATGAGTTAATGAAAATGTGATTTTTAATGTTGAACGTCATTTTCGTTTTTTCTATGTCAAGTTAGAATTATAGTACAACAAAATATAGATAACATGGAAAATGGAAAAAAATCTTTAAAATGACCCAAGATATTTTCATAATGGTTTAACAGAGACGTGATGAACAGTATGAAAATGGAAAGATATGTGGTAAATGTCTGAGAGACTGCACTCCAACCACCAGAAAAAGGGAGTCATTTACAAATCTAGAAGTCTCCTCAAAGCCTTTAACAAGGGTGGAATATCACAGCACTCCTTGAGAAAATCTCTTAATCAACCCAAATAAAAATTAATGCTTATGCCTTTCGACTGGCGCTTCATGCAATAACACCGACAATGAACAGTTCTGCTGAATACATGAACAAGATAATATGTAGCAGTTATTACTTTAAGCATGACAAATTGATTGATTTCAATCAAAATTCAGTATAAACTATGTAATAAATTGCGCTAAACGACACCTTTTCATGAATAGACAAGTGTGACGCAGAAACAACTAATTATAGGCAAAGCTGTAATGTGAACATGCGGACAATAAAGTCACAGGTTTCGACATAACTTAGTACAATACGATCAATATACATCCCTGTATCATTCATTTAATGTTTAATGGTTTAAAGAGAAATTTAACATATATACAGACAACATGCGTTTGACATGCATGCAAAATACTATCCATTGTGAAAATTCTAATATACCAAAGAGGCAGAAAGAGACAGACAAGACCATGGACAACAAAAGGAAATGAAAGACAAACGTAGAATACAAAAAGCTACACCAAAAAATAAAAGTTTAAGTAACACGAACCCTACAAAAACTAGGGTGATTTCAGGTGCTTTGACGTATAATTTCAATGCTGCGTATAAGATGTTACTACATTATTCACCTGTCTTGCCATACTTGATAGAAAACGGACAAGAAAGTTTTTACACCTTAATCTCTGGTTGGATTTCCTGTTTTATGACCTGTTGTAAGAACCTAAATCTCTAGTTAGTTTTCCTGTTTTATGACATGTTGTAAGAACAACCTAAATCTCTGGTTAGTTTTCCTGTTTTATGACATGTTGTAAGTTTTGACATGTCGTAAGTTTTATGAAATGTTGTAAGAACAACAATTTCTGAAAGCCTACTATTTTACTCATTTGGACAAACGGTATGATACATCAATTTCTTAAAACTCACCTTGGTTTTTGTAGGGTTCGTGTTACTCCAGCTTTAGTTTTCATTGTATAGTGTTGTGTGTTCTATGTTTGTCTTTCTTTTCATTTTGTTGACCATGGTAGTGTTTGTCTTCTGGCTTAGCGATTTCTGTCTGCCCCTTTGGTATCTTCGAATTCCTTTTAAAACATTTTCCATACTTATGATTCGAAAAAACCGTATGAATACAAATGAATATTAAAAAAATACTTGGTCAACGAATGCTTCAAATTTCACCATAAGTACTTTGAACACATTATTAAACAGTCTATATTATCAATTGCATACTTACCAAATGTGTTGTAGTAGGGCTTAAACATTATAAGCATACATGCGTCTTTTGTCTAATGCAGTAATTTTATGAAAGCTGCTTGTTTTCCTTTTTATGGTTCCTGTGTTGTTGAATTTTTTTTAATTCTAATTTGTGTTGTATATTGCTAGTGTTTTTTCCTTTGTTATGTATCATGCAGATCACCCAAGTACCAATAAAAGGACATGTTAAAAAGACAGAAAATCTTTTACAAAAAATGAGATGATTTGATGGAATATTGTACGAACAAGATCGAGCCCTGTTTTCACGCAGATTTGAACATATATTGTGGGTGTGTGTATTTTGGTCGTCGTCCTTGATATTCTAACACTTACTGATATAGAAAATAGAAATGTAGCATGATTGTTCATGAGACAGTCATACAAAACGTGTAAATCATAAGTTTCTTTATGTTGTCCTTAGGTTTTCAATAATATACATATTTTTTTCCAAGCTGGAAAAGGCCACATGTTGACATTCACTGCGTTAGGTGTTCATTGCGAGTTGACAAAGACCTTAGTGTTGCAGCGATTGACTGGCAATCCGTCCGCCAACAGTTTGGAATTCAATATATCGCACCAAAAACAAAAAAAAAGATGCGAATTTTATGCTTCGAATAAATTTTCATTCTTTATCGTGAGTTCTTGAACAACGAACCATGGAGTGATTTACAAGTTCAAGACGGTAACAAAATTGACTGTAATCGCATTTCTGTTAAAATATTAGTAAACAAAACTCTACTTAATTTGCTGCTGCAATTGGAAAAACCTTCGTCTGCATCGTAAGCACGCTCGGCAGAGGGTAGTAATTTACTCGTGTTAAAGTTTAACATAAAGTTTAACTGGTCTTCCTAGTTTTGGTCCGAAGAGTATCTGATGAAGGTAAATCCAGAAAAGCGGTTTACCTAAAGTTGAATTTTTCTTTTTAATATTTGTTATAAACGTATGTAAGATGTGAGTCGTACCTTTCTGGTATAATAAATTCCATAGTAATTCCTTTAAAATTAATGAAGTTATCTTTGTGCTACATTACTAATAAACTTGTAATAAATATTTTGGTACATATCATTCATTTTGTTTGTAGCATCAAAACGTAATTGGTTCGTTTTATTTTAGAATCGTATTGTGATATTGCTGTTAATATAACTACACGTCTAAAGATTACTATCACAATACAAATCCTATACAGCTGATGAAAGCCGAATTGATATCTAATGTGGTATTTTGTCGATTTTTACCTTAATCTTAGTCCTATTATTGATACCAAAGTTCCTCATTATCTCTATTAATAATTCAAATGGTCGTCGATAATCCTTAATGCATTTGCTAATAATTCGTCTACCTTGATTACGAAACATCAATGTAAGCACCTATCAACGATTAGTACACTAAAAAGAGTTTTTTCCATCTGAAGTATTATCTCAAATTGATTTTAAATGTTTTAATCTTAAGTTATGCATATATATTTAAAAGAAACATACGATCAAAGAAGCAAAATGTAATGTTAGAGTTAATGTGCATTTGAACAATGACTTCTATTCACAAGAATTTCAGGTGACTGCCACCAACTGTTCTTGTAAGAATTAAGTAAAAGTTTAACTAGTTCATGTTATGTAAATTAAAGTAAATTTCACATGCAAATCAATTAATTGTAATTGTAAATGTCATTGCTGAGATTGCGCTTAGTATTAAAACCACCCTGGAAATTTAAGATTTTTTTTTTACAAAATGAGAACATGCTATTTAATAATGTCATTTTGATTAAACCAGTTACACACAGATTTTAAATGCAGCATGTGTCGCTTAGAACCCAACTTATGTATGTCATTTACAATAGAACAAGATAGCTTGGATATCATAATCTCAAGTCAGACATGATTTCCCAATGGGTTTAATTCCTTCAACATAAAACAAAAGGTTTCTAGATAAAGATAAAGATATAACGCTACACGTTGTTCATTTATTTCTGCAGATGTTTACACATGTCGATTACGATCACAGAAAAGACAGCAAAATACGATCAAGGACTTACAATAACTACAACTGTTTAATCTCTTTTTTTTTGCCTGTTTTCCTTCTCGACCTTCTTAATGAACAAGGGTACATACCATTAAGGAATAGATTAAAGGCTTCAAGAAAACAAAATGCGAAACTTTTCAACAAAGAACTCAATCGAACTTATTTATTAAAAAACGGAGAACATGTAAGTAATAGCAACCTTTCGACTAGTTTCCTAACTAGAGACAGACATAAGAGAGCTCAACCCATTTTTAATGTCAGTTTAAACATTTATTATGCCTTTTTATGTCTGTTGTTTATGTCAACGTCTGTTTGAACATCTTTGTGCATTTTTGTTAAAAATCTTAAAATATATTTTTCTGTTTTCAATTGTCACTGTCTTTCTTTTTCATTTATTTAACCTTTTTTGTTCTTGATGTCTGGGTTTTATGTTTTTTACAATGTTTCACCTTTGTTGTCGTCCCAACCTCTGTATTTTTAACGTCTGTTTATACTTTTTATACTTGATTTGTGTTTCTGAAGTCTGTCTTGTTTATAACATCTGCTTTTTATTAAGTTTTGTGAAAATTTTCGTTAATGGCGTCATTGTAATATACCGCCTACCATAAAATTCATCTGTCAGCATATTCCTTGGAATTTTTTTACTAGAATATACAGAAAGTGTGAAAAAACATCCCAACAGGACAAAAATTTCTGTTTTTTTATTTTTGTTTTTGTTTGTAACAAAAAAAAATCAACCATTACCATATTGTTGTTTATGAAACGAAAAAGATCAACCATTATCATATTGTTGTTTATTAAACGAAAAAGATCAACCATTACCATATTGTTGTTTATGTAACGAAGAAGATCAACCATTACCATATTGTTGTTTATGTAACGAAGAAGATCAACCATTACCTTACTGTTTACAACTCTTAACCTTGAAAATGTTATTGTATTTTACTGATAATTTTTCTATATTCTGATTAATTATAAACACTATTTACTAGAAGTTATCATACAAATTTACCGATTAACGACGACAGTTAAAAAACAAAATGAAAGTATTCATACGTGTTTAAAGCATGGAAAGGCGTTTTAATTTCCTTTCGGATTATGCTTTAGAGTTGTCATAGTGTTTTTTATTAATAAACTATTTCAGGAAATAAAAAACAAGTTTCCGAACAAAAGGGAATCAAAACACATACAATTAATATGATAATCATACTAACTGTATCTAAAAGTAGAAAAAGTCATTTCTATGCTAATTAGGTTTAATGTAAAAGATGATCGTATTTGTGGTTACATCAGTTAAATAAGTATGATCAATCAGTTTTGCTTGTTAATTTATGTCAATAAAACAGAACATCATTGCACAATTAGAAAATATAATACTCCAGACAATTGGGGAAATATAAAATATATGCATTTAATTGATGTTATCGTTTTTCAGAAAAAATATATTATGCAATGGCTACATCTCAATTTCAATTTCATCCTGTCTAACAAAAATTGGATACTTCTGATACCCACATTTCAGTCCTGTCCTTTTCCAAACCAAAGAAAACAAAGGTCGACTTTCCTGAAAACAGGAAGATGTTAATTTAAGCAAAAAGAATTTTTTCGAGTAGAAAAAGTGTTCTGAGACTAATGTATTACGATGGTTTTCAATGGATTAGAAGTTTTTCTTATGGTGGAAGGCTTGATCAAAGGTAAAGTAATAAGCGAAAGGTTTGTCATGTGCTATAGAGACGAACAAATGCCGTTTCAATGAGGATACCACTAACCATGTACTTACACGTATGAAAAGCCAGCACAAAGACGTAGTTCAAAAACAACCTTCAAATCAAGGACTTTAGACTTTGTTAAGACACAAGCGACATAGATCATCACATACCTTTTTCACTTTCACCAGTCTGATCGGTGGTCCAACTGAAGGAAGAACAATAATCGATGTGATGGAATTCGTTATTGTCATCTGAAAATAAGATGTCACCCATACAACGTGATTATTCCGTGTTAAGGATAATACAGAATTTGTGCGGAAAGAGAAAATAAGATGTCACCACTACAACGTGATTATTCCGTGATAATAAAGACCTTGTGTGGAAAAAATAAGATGTCGCCCCTACAACGTGATTATGCCGTGTTTGTGATAATACAGCCCTTGTGAGGAAAGAGAAAATAAGATGTCGCCACTACAACGTGATTATGCCATGATAATACAGACCTTGTGTGGAAAGAGAAAATAAGATGTCACCACTACAACGTGATTTTGCCGAGATAATACAGACCTTGTGTGGAAAGAGAAAATAAGATGTCACCACTACAAGGTGATTATGCTGAGATAATACAGACTTTGTGATGAAAAAATAAGATGTCGCCACTAGAACGTGATCATGCCGTGTTTATGATAATACAGCCCTTGTGTGGAAAGAGAAAATAAGAAGGCAGCCCTACAACGTGATTATGCCGTGTTAATACAGACCTTGTGTGGAAAAAATAAGATGTCGCCACTACAACGTGATTATTCCGTGATAATACAGACCTTGTGTGGAAAGAAAAAATAAGATGTCACCCCTACAACGTGATTATTCCGTGATAATACAGACCTTGTGTGGAAAGAGAAAATAAGATGTCACCCCTACAACGTGATTATTCCGTGATAATACAGACCTTGTGTGGAAAGAGAAACTATGATGTCACCACTACAACGTAATTATGCAGAGATAATACAGACCTTGTGTGGAAAGAGAAAATAAGATATCACCCCTACAACGTGATTATTCCGTGTTAAGGATAATACAGACCTTGTGTGGAAAGAGAAAATAAGATGTCACCACTACAACGTTATTATGCCGAGATAATACAGACCTTGTGTGGAAAATGAAAATAAGATGTCTCCACTACAACGTGATTATGCCGAGATAATACAGACCTTGTGTGGAAAATGAAAATAAGATGTCACCACTACAACTTGATTATGCCGAGATAATACAGATCCTGTATGGAAAGAGAAAATAGGATGTCACCCATACAACGTGATTATACCGTGATTAGGGTAATACATACCTTGTGTGGAAAGAGAAAATAAGATGTCACCACTACAACGTGATTATGCCGTGTTAAGGATAATACAGACCTTGTGTGGAAAGAAAAAATAAGATGTCAACACTACAACGTAATTATCCCGTGTTAAGGATAATACAGACCTTGTGTGGAAAAAATAAGATGTCACCCCTACAACGTGATCATTCCGTGATAATACAGACCTTGTGAGGAAAGAGAAAATATGATGTCACCACTACAACGTAATTATGCCGAGATAATACAGACCTTGTGTGGAAAGAGAAAATAAGATGTCACCCCTACAACGTGATTATTCCGTGTTAAGGATAATACAGACCTTGTGTGGATAGAGAAAATAAGATGTCACCACTACAACGTGATTATGCCGAGATAATACAGACCTTGTGTGGAAAATGAAAATAAGATATCACCCATACAACGTGATTATGCCATGATAATACAGACCTTGTGTGGAAAGAGAAAATAAGATGTCACCACTACAACGTGATTATGCCGAGATAATACAGCCCTTGTGTGGAAAGAGAAAATAAGATGTCACCACTACAAGGTGATTATGCTGAGATAATACAGACCTTGTGTGGAAAAAATAAGATGTCGCCACTACAACGTGATTATGCCGTGTTTATTATAATACAGCCCTTTTGTGGAAAGAGAAAATAAGAAGCCAGCCCTACAACGTGATTATGCCGAGATAATACAGACCTTGTGTGGAAAGAGAAAATAAGATGTCGCCACTACAACGTGATCATGCTGTGTTTATGATAATACAGCCCTTGTGTGGAAAGAGAAAATAAGAAGTTAGCCCTACAACGTTATTATGCCGTGTTTATGATAATACAGCCCTTGTGTGGAAAGAGAAAATAAGATGTCACCCCTACAACGTGATTATGCCGTGTTTATGATAACACAGAATTTGTGTGGAAAGAGAAAATAAGATGTCGCCACTACAACGTGATTATGCCATGATAATACAGACCTTGTGTGAAAAAAGAAAATAAGATGTCACCACTACAACGTGATTATTCCGAAATAATACAGACCTTGTGTGGAAAATGAAAATAAGATGTCACCACTACAACGTGAATATGCCGAGATAATACAGACCTTGTGTGGAAAATGAAAATAAGATGTCACCACTACAACGTGATTATACCGAGATAATACAGACCTTGTGTGGAAAGAGAAAATAAGATGTCATCCCTACAACATGATTATACCGTGTTCAGGATAATACAGACCTTGTTTGGGAAATCAAACCTTAGTTCGTCATAAATGAACTGATGGCAAAGGAAGGCGATTTTTGTTCTGTCTACTAAGAGGAGCTATCACAAAAATGTTTTATATGGTATATATAATCTATTTCATCAAGAAAAAAGACACAGAGCTATTAGTCATAATCTTAAATATGCATTTTGTTCAACAACGCATACGATGCATCAGGTATTTAATAGTTGAACCAACAACCATAGGGATCAACCTTTTTGCAACTCTCGAATCAAACCAATATTAGCTAATCAATAAGGATCAACCTTTTTGCTACTGTCGAACCAAACCAATATTAGCTAATCAATAAGGATCATTAAGTCTTAGACCAATTCACTTCTATCCGTTAAAATGCAAAAAGCCTACCGAAAGGGCAACAATTAAGTACGGGTATTTTTTCATATCACATTCATGGTTAATAAATACCACAAAACCCAGTGGAACAGAGATTGACACGTTGGGTTAAAGCTACACTAAACCGAGGACGAACATGGTCGTCTATTACAACTGGTATCAAAAATGAACTGACATGTCCCACCACCAACAGAAGAACATTTCAACTGTGTGTAAAAGACACTGTTTACAGACCTGAGAAATAATAAATGTATATACGTTTCACACACCATTGCCAAATAGCTAAACGAAAAGTATCAACAATATTAAGGCTCAGTTTTAGAATTATATATAACTAATGTGTACATAAAAGAAGTCAACACTACCACCAATACCTTATGCGTGAGATGATGACAATCGAACGAGTTCGAGAAACCAAAGATCAAGATAACAGTCAATAACTTTATTTTTCAGTTTACACAAAACCGAGGAAAATACACCATTTTCCTCGATTAAAGGTGTCTACTGTAAAAACGCCTTACTTCATTTACATACGTTACCACTATCAAACAACATTACCTATAAAAGATGAGAATTGAAAGAACTGAAATTACCAAATTATTAGGCAAAACACCTGAAAATCTATGAAAAATTGAAAAACGGGATAAAACTTGACTCTCCTGCCAGTTTACGACATATTAATCGCTGTAATATAACACACTAATTGCAAAATCATTCAGATTCCCAAAACACCTTACACCAAGCATGAAACCGTGAAGAAAAAAGTGATTCTTATGTTCGACCCAGTCCATCGGTGTCTTATCCGGTCACCATACCAAAACAACCTTTGTTAAACTCATGTGGTCCGAAACGATAAGTAATTCTAGTGTCTGAGGTCAAAGTATGAAACAGACGTCTCTTTTGTGTCTTTATTTTCAAGCTGATGAAAATATCTAGAAATGAGCAAGTGTACAGGAACCAAATATAAGAAATGAAACATCAGATCAGCTATTCAGTCTGGCATTACAAAGAGAAAATAGTTACACCTAAAAAAGAAGACAGCGTTTACCATAAATGCCATATGGACAATTTTGATGAAGACAGCGTTTCCCATAAATGCCATATGGACAATTTTGTTCGTCGGTATATTTCAATTAAGAAAACAGACAACAAGTTAGTTACATCTCTTTAAGAACAAAGTAAACTTAATTATCAAAGAGTCGAACTTATTTCAGTCTGTATTTTCATAACCTAGCTTTATTTCAAGCAGAGAACTTCAAATTCAAAAATACATGTCACTGTCCCCAAATACTATATAATATAACAATTATTATGCCTTGCATCAGAAATCAATTAACACTGTTGAAGTTCGAACTGCTCATGTTTTACCTATTTACAGGAAAGAGTCGAAGTATAATCCTGAGAACGACCCATTTTATAAGCCAATAAGACACACTTATTTTAACCCAATGAAGCTAAAAATAATACTGCTAGCCCCATTTTAATAATAAAGAAAAACTAAATGTGAGCGCAACTGATGAACTATGACTACTTTGCTTTGCGGTTAATCTAGAAATATTTTCTGCCGTACTCGGTTACTTTTTTCTGTCGGAAGCTGTTTCATACTACATTGTTCTAACCCCCTCCCCCCAAAAATATCTGAATTTAAAATTTAAAAACTGATCATAATGTTATTTTCATTTTATTTTGTGCTTTCAATAAATTCATTTTTATAACCATGTCCTTTCGTAACCTGACTTCGATTGTTTTTGTCATGGTTACAAGCGGCATTATAATTACACATTTAATTCCGAATTTTCTATAATAAAATCAATCAATACTTGAATATGATCTATTTTTAATAATTCATATAATTCATTTACACTTGAGTATAATATATATTTTGTGTTAAATTTCGGTTAAATTTAGGTGTATTTGGGTAAATTTGGGTTAAGGGTGTATTTGGGTAAAAAGACATGCCTCTCTAAATAACCGGGAATTTTAAGTTTAGAATCGGGTCAGGGAACGGTTTGTCGATCCGAGTCGAGTTTTTCCCCATTTTCTCCCGAAATCCCCCGAAGACGATAATTATATTCTGTCTTGTTAAACTTCAGATACAACTGTATATTAATGGTGTAAACAAAATGACGTCCGGTGAATAATGAATAAATAGGAACGACACCAAATTTCAACTCTGTTAATTTAGTAATATAGATTAGTGTTACAATGGTCACATGGTGCATAGAAATAGTCAAAATAATTTTGAAATTTTGAAATAACTTCCATTTTGATATAGATCACACGAAAACATCACAACAAAACCACACAATTAAAGATCTATTGAGTGCCAATGTTTAATTAAAATATCTTTGTGGTGTTTTTGTGTGCACATATCTATAACAATATATTTCAAAACAACCCCCAAAATTTGGTATTTTTACAGAAAATGTTATATACTTCTTGAATTAGTCAAATGTTCCCTGCTGTTTTGTCGAAATAATGAAAACTATACAGGTTTAAGTTGTAAAAGGCCAAATGTAGGGCTTACCCTGCTTACTCTGTTGTACCCTGCAATCTGGAATCCTCATGCATGCACTCTTACCAATTATTCTAGTACACTGCAATCATTATTAAGGCTGATTTGAGTATACCTATATTTATAGCATGATCTGCTTGAATCAATCTCCATTGTTTACAGTATTTTCGTTTTATTACCCTCAAACTATTATTTAACAGAATAAGCAAGTGCTATGAGGAGGGGTGGGGGGCAAAAAGCCCTTTTGAATTTATCTCGGTATACATGAAATTTTAATGTTTTGGCAACCACCCATTAACTTACATAGAGGTGCCTTCCGATAAACCACCCCCACCATCACCCATACAAACAATGCTTGATCGCTTCTTATTACATCATGAAAAAAAGCCATTTGTTTTAAGTAGACAAATTATCAAGTCATTTAATCATAATTTATTCTACACTGACTTGCATGTTTTGCAATTTTTATTTCAGGTCATAGTTCACATACTGTTGATGCTTTGATAACGGAAGCCAGACCATTTAATAGGGCGTAAGTTTTATTTTACTGTTCAGCATCATTTATGCAATTTGTATGGGTAAGCAAATCTATAAACCTTTGCCTTGTAAAAACATTTGTGATGGATTCCAGCTTTTATGAATAGGTTGAATGGAAGCAATCTCCGAAACAGACATATACATCTCTGCCATTGTTGTACCGACATTGCTTCCCTGGATTTTGACGTCAAGAAATTATTGCATCACAAGCAGGTATGACCGCCATGAGCGGAAGCTCACAAAATGCCTTAATCGTGTATGGCAGAGTCGAGTACGGGAGGTTTCACTGGAAGCGAAGAG
>JAULBM010306505.1:0-14411 GCA_032357055.1 Geukensia granosissima | reverse complement strand
TCTCTTCTTCGCCGCTGCTATTTACAACCTTAAAACCTGTATCAAATAAAATATGAGAGAAAACTGAAGGTGATTCTTTAAACAATTCTGCGATTCTGTCCACTTCATGTCTTTGTATATAAAATATCAAATTCAGTCACAATATTGATGTCATAGTGTGTTTGGAATATTTGAAAAAAATATGAATTATGAAACTTGAACTTTAATGTTGACTATGATAGTACCAACAAAGTTGAACATTGAAGGAAATAATTTTGGTTAATTTCTGTTTAATGGTTCAGAAAGCGTAGCAGGTTAGAAATTAAAAGTATCGGCCTGGCGAAATTTTCTAGCAACAATAGCTAGCTAGTATTCAATTAGCCAGCCACCGTTGAACGCTCGTCAGCCTTTCTGACAACCAAAAGCTTTCAACGATTTGAAACCTAGCTAGCTACAGTTGAACACTCACCAGCCCATTTTGAACACTATTTAGCTGCTGTTGTAAAAATTATGTTTTTTTATATTTATTATTAATATTACAATTAACGTATAATATTTTCATGATTTCTAAAAAAGAATTATAATAAATAAATGCCAATGATAATGATTAATGATTAATAAGAATGACAATGATATTTTAATCATAATAATATTAATAACAATAGTAATAATAATAGATTAGTTGTATTATTATTGTAATGATCATCTTATTATCATTTATAAGTCGTGAATTTTTTACTACCATACATGCACTAGCTCTTTAATACCCCCTTTTTTCTTACGATCTCTTACGATTTGCCATTTTGGAATCAATCTTAGTCAGTCGCAAGAGATCGTAAATACGTCGCAGTTAGTCTTAAATAAGTCTTCACAACTCGTACACAGTTGTGAGGAATCGTGAAAGAAGAGGCAAAATTTTTTAAAAGTAAAAAAATATCGTAAAACTATTCCCGACCTGACATTTCGTAAAGTAGTTATAAACCGGTCGTAACAAGTCGTAGCCACTCGTAAAGTAGTCGCAAGAAGTCGTAAAAAGATCGTAAGCAATTTGATAAAATGATCTGATACGATTAGTTTACGATTTATTAACGACTGCTTAAGACTTGTTTAAGATTGTCTTACGATTACTTTACATTCGTTTACGAGTTTTAACGATCACTCTACGACCATTTAAGAGTTTTAACGATCACATTACAACCATTTAAGAGTTCTTTACGAATAATAACAACCTTGTTACTATTGTCAACGGAGTATGTATACCCTGCCAAAGGTATATGCCCATTTAAAAGCTGGTTATAATGACCGAAAAGGGTCCTTCGACTAATCGCTGGGCCTCTTTATCTTCCGTCTGAGCCAATGCCAGTAGCAATTAAAAATACCTTTGATACAATCGCAGTTTGTTTCTCACATACCGCATGTTTTGATGTCAGTTGTTGAATGAAGATAGATCACAAATCTTAGGTACTCGGAACGGACTCGCAATTAAGTTGTAACAACACGTAAAAGGTCGTAACTAGCTCGTTAAAACAAAAGATAAATCGTAGCAAATAGTATCATCATCGCAACAAATCGTTAATTAGTCGTAACGGATTGTTAATTACTCGTATTCAGTCGTAACGAATCGTAGAAATTAATCGTAAATACATCGGAATCACTCGTAATGAATCGTAAATAAGTCGTTACAAGTCTTAAATCGATCGTAAAAGTGGTCAAATCGTGACGGAATCGTGAAACTTTTACGATTTGTTGAAATCGTAAGAGATCGTGAGAAAAAATCGTTAGTGTGAAGGGGGCATTAAGAGGATTAGCAGATTGGAAATTGTACTTCCAGCCAAATTTCTAATATTGATTTTTTGGTAAACTGAAATAAAGAGTGTAATACTTCCTATAATAATGGGGATTCTGTTAAACTATTAGGTTCATTTTTAATTGAACGGTTAACAATTGAGAAGCGGATTCGAAATTGTCCTCCCATTTTCTTTATACTGCAAGTCAAATTTGCGCACAGATTTACGGCGCTGAATTCCCGAGTAAAATGAAATGTGGTGCAATTCAACATGTATTGATATATGTGGCGCTTAACGTTTGTCGGGGTGTATATTTCTTAATTCCTATAGTTGCAGGGTTAGGTATATTTTAAATTTATAAATACTCTAAAAGAATTAAGTGTAGGAGTTTATCCAAAAATAAAATTGTGTTTCTTCCGAGTTAACGGGTTCTGTCTGTCCCTGTGGTATCCTTGATTTCCTTTGAGTGGTTACTTCTAATGTAAACGATAAAATGTAAAGAAATGCTTATCAAAATTTTTTAGTAAAAAGTAAACATGTGTAAAGCATGTACAAAAGCTAAAGTTCATGGTAATTAGGAGAACAGTCTGAAAAATCATGTATACGAAAATTGATAGCGATGATACTGCTGCCAGAGATAAATCCTCTGCGCTTTGATTTCATGAGACGCCAAAAAATTTGTATCCAGTCCTGAACTAAACTACCAAAAAGAAGAAGGTTTGATGGAAGACAATGACAGTAAGTACCATGACGGAACACTGATAAGAACCTAGACAGTGGCATTGTCTTTTAATGTAGGTCGATAAGTAGTAGATGATATGGTTCGTGATTGTGGGAGTTACAGTCAGCCGTGAAAGTCGAAGTCACAGTGAAACGAGGTATTTAGAGTTATGGTGGACAATGACGTGTCGGAGAAGTTCTAGTGGACTCTAATGAATCAGAGTTATGGTGCACAATGAAGATTTAAGGTATGGTGGTCCATGGAGAGTTAAGTCATGGTGGATCATGATGACTTAAATTATGTTGGACTCGGAGAAAAGGTAGACCACAATGAGTCGAAATGGAAAACGACATCATAACAGGGAAATTGAGACGAGGGAATCTGTAGGCAACATCTGTGCTAAACAATTTTCAAGTAAATTTATCAAATTTTTAATACACTGATTAACATGAAATGTATGCATTTTTACGCATAAAAATGCTTACAAAAAGTCTTAAGAAACCTGTGATTTGTGCATAAAAATGTACAAACCCAAAGGTTATGGTCATAAGCCGAAAAGTCTGAACAATTATAGATACGTTTCGTACTGATAGCGATTTGGAAAATCATTAGAAACAATGAATGCACAAAAACTGGATATCTAATTGAATAATTTTAAAAGAAAGAATATAAGCCAGAAAGACACAATGCACATTTATTGTATTGTGCACTGCATAATTACTTGTTAAGCTGTTGCCTTAAGTTCACTAGAGTTCCGAAGGACACAAAACAACTGTTTATTTATTCTCTTCTTAAATAGAATTATTATGATATGTATATCATGTTCACTTCCAAATTCCCGGAGCAGTTTCAGTTGCAGTCCGCTGTTTGAACCCACAACCGTAGTAAGGAAAGTAGTTCTGAGACGGAAATGATCATTGTGCAGAGTTTGTTTTCTCCATTAAGTTTTCATTAAGGGAAATATCAATGCAAATTAAAGTGAGGTTTTTTAGTTGTTTCAGTAAAGTCTAATATATAGCTTTAATGAAATGGTTTATTAGATTGGCCCCTAGGTTTCTATGGAACAGTGTTAATCGCCTGCTGGAAGCTTTTTCAAGTTTATGTTGTATCAAATATCCAATATAAAAAAGAGTGTTTTCAGTGCTATTTTATATGCAAATGCTACTTCTCCATAATGCCTTGATAAAAAGAAATTAAATTTACATAGGTTATTTTACAGGATTTAAAGGTTTGCAACTGCTATTTCATTGTTTTAATAAAAATGATTTTTGGGGTTTTCCATACTTAAAAGGTCGGTGACACTTATCTGTATCTACTACTCACCAAATCCTTGATGGGATTCAGGTAAACTTTCACGGACTGAGTGTTTCATATAATATGAAGATTGTATTTTAATCTCTTTTTTGTAGATAATGACAACAAAAAGCATGTTATTTGATGAATATTTTAAAAGAACTAAGAAACAGTAGATCATGAATGTCTAACTGGACAACATAAGTATCCAGACTGCACAGAGGACTTCACAATGTCCAAGAAACAACGCTTAGAAGAATATAAATCTATTTTAAAGCACGTCTGATATTACACTTAGAAGGTTCAAATATATTTTAAAATGTGACGGAACATCACTGACAAGGAGTAAATGTGATATGTCTACCAAGACGACCGAATATGGATTAACTAGCAAATACATATCTTATATTATAGAACATGATGTAACGCAATCAAGTTTTTACTCAGTTGCTTTTTAGTATATTCCCATGGGCGAAGATGGTGCAACCAAATAAATGTAACGAGGTCAAAAGTGATATTCAAGTACACATGTACTTCAAGTATAGACTCCTAATTTTAAGACCTAGGGTTTTAAAAATTCCATAAATTTCAGTCAATTTAATGTCAGTTTTGTGCAGAACAGTGCTTATTCTAGTTCGTCATGAAAATAACAAAATCATAGTGTGACAAAAGCAGAAGTGGGGTGCATCATAGGCAAAATAGGCACCAACGACTGACCATTATTTTAACATACTGGGATTGTTAAACTGCCCAATGGATATCCTATAAGTATGTTTGCTTCTTTTCTTCTTTTCTTTCCATATTATTTTTAGATGTAAACATTCAGCTTCATGGGCAAACTGAGTTTTATGTTTCTTGTTGATTTTTTGTAAGGTTTTGTTATGTTTAAATGGGAAAAACATATGCAAGATATTCCCATATGCTTGAAATTGTGAATTTATTTCTCAATTTTTCAAAGAACTTTCGTTTTTCGAGCAGATTTTGATAAAATAATAATAGAGCTTTTAATGATAAGAACTGAATTACTAATTAGATAAACGTTAATGTGCAATCGACAATTTAACGGGAAATCCATAAGGGCGCCAACACACCGGACAGCTCTGTAATTTTAGTTAAGATGACTCGCCAAGCAGATGACACCAGTCTTACAAAGAACAAAGTGCATTTTAAATACGTAAAACTAATGGTGACATTGATTAGTTGATTTAACATTATTTCTTAAATGAAAACCGCAAATGTTTATTCTTATTTTCGAAGTTAGTTTATTTACCAAATAAAATCGTAAACCAACTTAAGACAATATTTATTTACAATTTAAGCAGTCTGTAATCACTATTGTATTGCTGTAAATTTTACGTCATTATAGCTAGAAATTTTAGTGGAAGTACGAGGAAGTTTTAAGTTAAGTGAAAAATAGTCAAAATTTTAAAATAGTGCTTTTTTAGGAAAGTCTCTTTCATGAAATGGAAAGTAAAAATGATCAACGACTTATTCGTCCATTTTGTCAGTTTATACTGCAAAAATTAACACTGTTTATCATATAAGTAAACCTTGAGGAGACCTCTATACTTGTAAACTACTCTGTTTAGATAATTTCTACTATTGTTTTTTATTATTACATTTTAATTCAGGTTAAGTTTGTTTTATTTTTAAAACATCTGAATTACTCTAGACTAAAGCCTTAGCTAAATAAAAAATCAATCTGATCCTATTTTGTATGGTCTTTTCCCATTAATAGCATTTCGGTAAAAAAATTAATATAGTTCGCAGTGAGAAGAGCATAGTGAGTGGTAATGGGTTGTGGTTTACTTTTAACTAGATCTGTATATTAATTGTTTATTAAATAACGTGATTAAATTAGCCCTAATACGGCGAAATTGGCATGTGTCATATTAATAGTTTAGCCCTATTGATATTTATACAAGCTTTTCGACCCCGGGCAAAATACAGGAAAATATTGTATTGTCCCGGGTCAAATACAGAGTTCACTTGGTTCACTTCCGGGTCTGAACCGAATTTTGGTCGTTTCTCTTTCAGGGCCGGAAAAAGATAAACATGTCATCTGACTCTGAGCAGGCGATCGCAACTGTGGTGGATAAAATTGAAAATTTAACGGCCGAAGAGGTTAAAGAAATATTATCTTACATATCTCAAGAATCCACTTTTGAATTGGATCTCAAAGTTTTTAATATGTTGAACTACGGAGATACTGTAAATAACACAGAAACAGAGGGTGACAATCGGGGTGACCGTGACTGTGAAAATCAGGACCCTCACCCTCGGGTATGATAGATCCTAAATCATTTGTTTGTTTATTAGTTATTAAACTGTTTTTGTTTTCAAAACTTTTAGTTTGCATATTCATACCTTTAAAAATATTGACCCTTGTATAAATGATTAATATTAGGTTGTTTGCCACTTGTATTGGCCCTCTATAGAAAAAAGTCGGATTATTAAATAAAAGTGTTGTGAACTGACTGTTTTTGTATTGGTCCTGTATAGGTCTTTGAATCAGTTAATAACACGATATTATTGTGACATACTCAACTGTTTTTAGACATAAAGAATAGTCAGATTAATCGATATGGTAACCATAAAGGACCAACTGAGTGTAATTTCTTCTTCGAATAATGTATTATTTAAGGTATGGCACAAAGTCAACTGTACAGTTAAAAGTCTAAAGTAATATGTTCCGAGTCGAAACATGTTTCATTTTAGCTTAAAGATGTTTGATACTCAAATAGCAGGATGCCAAATCACGGGGTATAATCTCTGGTTAAACATCCCTAAGAACATATAAATTATGACGATTTTTCTATGAGCGGCTTAAAATTGTACCAGAAACTAGATTATTTCAAACAAGTGTGGACACAAAAATTTATCGCCATGAAAATGGGTCAAGGACATAAAATACATGGCAGACTCCTAACAACCAATAAGCACGTCCAAAACAGTTGACCTACCACTTACAGATACTGGGAATCGGACTTAAGCATAAAAACTTTACCGCAGTCAATGTACCATTTAAAAGAGGTCAAGGACAAAAGACATGTGGCAGACACACACGAACTCCTCATAATCAATATGCAAACTAAACATTGTTGATCTATTACCTGTAGTAAGTGAGAAATAGACTAAAACATGAAAATTTAACCTTAGTCAATAGACCATGACATTGAGGTCAAGGACAAAAGTCATGTGGCAGGCTAACATGTACTCCTAATAATCAATAAGCACACCCAATATTGTCTACCTTCTTCATACAGTAAATGTAAAATAGATCTTAGCATGAAAACTTGACCCTAGTCATGACCGTGAAAATGAGGTTAAGGACAAGACATGTGGCAGACTGACATGTACTCCTAATGGTCAATAAGCACACCCAAAATTGTCTACCTTCTACTTATAGTAAATGTGAAGGACCAAGGTCATGTGGTTGGTCGATAATTTCATATTACGAACTATAAGCACAGTAGCTTTTGTCATCCTATCATTTATACTTTCAGAGATATAGAGCTTTCAAAAAAACTATCGCCGTCGCCATCCCCCCCCCCCCCGGCGCCGCCGTAGTCGCCGACGGAAAGTATCACATATGTCTGGCTTTCGCGACTTCGTCCCAGGCGAGACAAAAATCATTCGAAAATAAAATAGGGACATAGCCTACCCAACGTCATTACCAACAGTTCACTGTTCATCATTATTACCAACGGCTGAAATCGCACATTTCGAGACAAGTTCGTGTTTTATATGTTAACGTGTAGACTGCGTTTTCCCTCCCCATTTTGGGAACCAATAAGAAAATGTTACAACAAATACGATAGGTGTTTAAATATATCAATTGCAAGATTTCTTAAATGTTACTTGTATACAGATTGATTATACAATATTTGTCCCTACCAAGAACTGTTCCTCATACGAAATATCAACAATATGCTTATAAATGAGGAGAACATAAACAAGAGGCTCCACGGAGCCTGTAATCGCTCACCTGGCAAACTTTGATTTTTTTTTTGTTACACTGTCTGTATGTTTGCAATCTCATATGATTGCAAAGGACTAATTGATTAAAATGAACCAACATGAACACATTGTGTGAAATATATAGGGATCATTCATGACATGTTTAATTTCATGTGTTGTTTTCTAAGGAATTTTGTATGCACCGTAATATGATGGCACGTAAAACACAAATTTGGTAAAGGACCATCTGCTTGACATTCCTGCTTATTTTAGTTGAAATCTGTTTAATGTTTTCAGAGAAGAAGATGTTAATGTGAAATTCCCATAGAGTTCAATTTTAAACAAAGTTTTGTCATGGCGGCCATTTTGAATTTCCAATCAATACGAAAAACACAAATCTGATAAAGGACAGCCAGCTTAACATTTCTGCAAAGTTAACTAAAAATCTCTACAGCGGTTTCATAGGAGAAGATTTTTGAAATTCACCCCCCTTTTTTCTATTTATACCCTGGCGGCCATTTTGTTAAGAGGTCGGGGTCACTGGACATAATTTTAGTAAAGGACCTCCCAAGGACCATTTCTGCCAAGTTTGGCTAAGATTGGTTGAATACTTTCAGACGAAAACATTTAACAAATTTCATACCTTTTTTCTATTTTAGCCTGCCAGCCATTTTTTTATTGAGATTGGGGTCGTCGGACACAATTTTGAAAGAGGACCACCCAAAGACCATCCTATCAAATTTTGGTCAAATTTGGCAAAGCGGTTACAGAGGAGAAGATTTTTGAAATTCATCCCCCTTTTTGTATTTTTAGCCTCGCGGCCATCTTTTTCAGAGGTCGGAGTCATCGGACACAATTTTGAAAAGGGACAACCTAAGGATCATTTTAGCAAAGTTTGGTTGAAATTGGGTCAGTAGTTTCAAAGAAGAAGATTTTAAAAATTTCATCCCCCCTTTTTTCTATTTTTAGCCCGACGCCCATCTTGTTCAGAGGTCGGAGTCATCGGACACAATTTTGGAAGATGACCACCTAAGGATCATTCCACCACAGTTTAATCAAATTTGACTCCGTCGTTTTAGAGAAAAATATGAAATGTTGACGGGCGACGGACTGACGGACGAATGACGGACGCAAAGTGATGGCAAAAGCTCACAAGGCCTTTTAGGCCAGGTGAACTAAAAATGAGATTACATCATAGGAGATGACATCATCATTTAGCCTCTGGTTGACCTTCTTTGCGTTTAGATTGCCAATTTCCAAAAAAATGCCTTAACACTAGAACTCAATTATGAGTGAAACTGAACTGATCTTTGGCAATCAAAGACTCTAGTTATATCACATTTACAGTTTATAGGAATGCGGGTTTATATGTCGCAGGTTCCCTTCGTAAAAAAATAAATAAAATGGACCAGCTCAAGCAACACAAAAAATGAGTCGAATAAAACTCCAATTGTTGCTCTCAGCTTAAGCAAGACAAAACTGTGAGTCGATTAAAATTATAATTGTTGCTCTCTGTAATGTTTTTTATAAGTAACAGGGTCACATCACTTTCGTTTTAGCCAAGTTGCAATGAGTAATCCCTACCCATTGTTTTGACAAAGGCAGTCGTCAGTGTCTTGTTTACGGGTAAAAATCTAACTTAAACAAAACTGATTATCGATCTTGAATGTAGAAAATAGTAAATATTGATTTTGGGGCACCAGCTCTATCACAATTGACATAAATAATCGGGAAGGCTGTATGGAAACCCCTCTCCTACTTCATGATAACCTTAAAGAATCGATAAACCCGAAATTGGTCGCAAAATAGAACTTTCGATGTAGTTTCACAAGTTATGATCTCCCGCATTATGAATGTACGATACTCGTTTGTCTTCGAAACTAAAATAATTGTCGCATTTTGCCAATTTTAACCATAACGTTAAACGTGCATTTTTATGACAGTTATATCTCCCGAACCCATACAGCTTACCTAAGACCAGCCTTCTTTTTTTCATTTTTTTATTTGCGTATTTAGACATGATATCAAAAATAATATAAAATTCTGCTTGCATCATGGTCTCGACTGTGGTTTATATTTTCTTAACCAAATAGTTTTGCAAAGCCATTGGCTTGTACAATATTTAAATAGTTTATTAAACATGTTATAATAGGTCACAAAAGTTCCTGTTACCCTTAAAAGGAATATCTTCGAATAAGAATTCAAACACATTTTTGTGACCTTCAAACCGGTCTGTCTTATTTCTGTCGTTTTGAATTTTGAAACATATTGACCAAATTATTTCATGATAAGTGCAGGTTCCTGATCAGAACTTTGCTCTCCGCATCACTTTACGCGAAAAATTTTCTCGATTGTAGCATTGAAGTGTATTTAAGTTTCGTGGATAGAAAATGAGGTAAACATGTGCAAATTGTTCGCAGTCTTTTAAAAAAAACGCTATCCGAAATTAAAAGGCAGTTGTATTTGAAGAAAGTCTTTCCTTTTGGCCTTTGAATAGACATACTTTTTTGTAATAAACACTTAACATTCTTACCTCATACAGATATCAAGCGGTTTATTTACTTCCATTTTAACCTCCTATTTTAAAATTTCCCTCTTATATTCGCTCCTATACAGATTTCGCCCTAGAGTTTATACCTCGTGCAAATGACAATGACAGTTTTTAAGGATTTTCATATATGGAAGTAATAGACATAAATTATCTGAGATGATCTTTTTTTAATGTAGCCGACATTTTCTGGTCGGAAATAAGGTTTAATTTCATTGTTTATCTACCAGCATCAGCTTTTTGTCGGAGAGACTCGAAATGGGCCGGGAAAATAAGATGTCAGGGTCTGGCTTTTACCGATCAGTGATCATTTCCGCCAACTGGACAGTACACATTTCCGTCAATCTGATCACATTGGCAATATCCGTCATAAAATAAGTAAAGTGACCTTTGACATAAGTAGTAGCCATTATCGTGACCATCATGATTACTCCCCACAAATTACATCAGTCGTTTTAAATTGCAAAACAAATGAATAGAAATGCGATGATTGAAGAAATTGACCCGAAAATATGTAAACATACAAGAAAAAACCCATTGTGTGTAAAATGATGGAATGGAACGTCCTCCACATTAAATAAAAACATCTTTTTTAATATAGTCGTCGTTTTCTGTTTGGAAATAAGGTTAAATAGCATTCATAATCTATCAGTTTTACACCCCGAGGCCGGGGTATAGAAAAAGGCCGTTCGGTTTCTCCGCCTGCAGGTAGAACCCCTGCTTAAGGGGTGTCCGTTAGTTCGAGCGGAATGTATAAATACTCGAACTCCCCTTCTCAAAGGTTGTGCCGGGGGAAGAATAGGCACTAGATATCTCCGTCCTCTAGCCACTAGTCATCTAAAACGGGGGGACCTTGATTGTGTGGGATGTATTAATTCAAAATCCGTCAGGAGGGAGATGTTAAAGACACCCCGTGTTTAGGAAATGCCACGACCTAAGCACTACATACTGGTTGATTGTTTGCTAACTTGTTTCCGTCCTGAATATGCATGAAATATTTGCCCGTGGACGTTAAACAACAACAATCAATCAAACTATCAGTTTTAGCTATATGACGGACAAAATCGGTATGGGGCGGCATAATGAGAAGTCAGTGTCAAAGAGTTTATATTCCTTATTTCCGAATAAAATACCTTACTTCTGACAATATTTCAAAAAGCTTAATATACCATCGTATTTTTGGCAGAAAAACCTGAAATTCAGCACCTATTTACCTGTAATAAATATACACATGTTGCAGTTGTATAATGAGAAAATAACTGATACTGATAAATGTAAGAATATGCAAGAATTACATATGTATTACAATTTTTCATAAAATTACCATTTCAGGTATTGTTAAAAAGTTTCCATTTTCTAATTGAAAAATTCGAGCTCTACCTTCTATATTCGAAACATATCTAAGACAAAAGCGAAAACTGTTCATCATTTATTCCGACTGAAGGCTGTATTTTCTACTCTGGTTGAATTGATCGTTTTTTGGGTTGTGAAAATAGAAAAAAATATCTAGAATAATTGACGTTTATTAAAAAAGGCTGACAAACACGACAGATTAGATGAAAACTAGATTTTTTTTAGATATCGTCAATTTCATCTTATAAACAACTCACTACAAACAACATAACATAGGAATTCATCTTTGGTTAAGTATTCAGTGCATCATAAAAGACAAATGTTGGATATTGCCAAAAACAGCCCTTAACTTATGTACGATAACCAAATTTCAGAACACCACATTTAAGTTTTTAGATATTCCCTTTTGTAAGCAATACACGATTTTTTAAATGAAAGTAAGGAATATATTAAGGATAGCATTTGAGCAAATGATGCAAATTTATGTTGTTTATATTCGAATGTGACAATCGATTGTGTATTGATGCATATGATATAAAAATAGGAGATGTGGCATGAGACTTTATTCTTTTTTTCTCATCTACATCTTTCATTGTAAAATCTAGAGGTAACCACAAGGCTTAAAATTTAAGAAAAGTGAAATCTTATTTCATTTCGATATGATGATATTACGGATATCCTCACAAATTCGCATGGCGGTTTGACATAATACATGTAACACCATATTAAACTCTAAAAGGTGACAATCGATTAAAAATGTATAAAATTCAGATGAATAACGGCAACATTTCTGTTTGTTATGTGTTTTTTGGCTGTTGTCAACAGATGTAAAACATTATATTTCTTCATCTCATACTTTCTCTTAACGACAAAACGGTATAGGAAAAGAATGTTCAAATTATACATGTTATAGGGCTTGAATCGATATATGTTGCATCATCAACTCAAAAATTCAATGGAATAGACCAAAAATTCATGTGTGTGGCTCTAACTCGTTTCAAATGCTTATATCTCTAAAAAAACAACACAAATTTAACATTTTCTTTTTTCGCTTCAATATAATACTATTTAAAGCTACTACTCCAATGTAATATTGAAGCAGAGTGGAAAAAATCTTAATGCGACTGATCTACAACTAATCGATAGTCTGACACTACCGTGATATAATTTCATTTATGTGATAGGCAATTCTTTATCAAATGAAAATAAATAAATAAAGATGTAAGCACAGGTGATACAAAACTAGTAGCGTACAACGAAAGAGGTATACAGGTGACCATTACAAATGAATAAAGAAAATCTCCTTTTAAACTCGGTGCGTCCACACTATGCTTAGTTCCAAGGAAACTCAACGTTATACTAAATAAAACTACATGTAGATGTTATGCCTCATTTCTTTGTAATGATTTGTTCATGTATTCATTGTCAATAGACCTGCCTGAATCAAATGTTGAAAATGCTCATTATTTCTTAAATTTCCCGATACTCAAAGTGAACTGATATTTGAAAGTGCATTAATTTTTACTTTAAAAATCAAAAAGATACCTTCTTATGAAGTATAATTAACAGTAGATTTTGAATTCAGACTTATCATTTATCCTAATTTTTCTTTTCATTTTACGTACATGTAAGTACATATGTTTCTATGATATTAAACTTTAATCAAGCTTTATAGTAATTATGATTGTATGCTTATATTTTTACTGTTCATATTTTTTTTCAGAGAAGACTACATAAGTAGGAATAACTTGTGTCTTATCCATTTTGCTTTTATTTTTCAGCAAATAAAATATGTTTCAATGAAAGTGATCATCACAAATTGTTAGGATTGGTTCCAGTATAGTAATTGGGATAAATAGACTGGCTGGAAGCAGCTTTCTTGAATTTGGATTGGCACAGATTAAAAGTCATTTTTATAGGAGCACATTTGACACACTCCAATTAACCTGAACATTTTTTTAATCGAAATTCCTGTAAGATACTATAAAACATTGAGTCTTAGAGGCTTTGTTAATTTACAATATGCATAAAATGATTGTGGATAGAATCAAACGTTTGGGACTGTATTCTGCAATAGACAAAAAATGTTTCTGAAAACAAGATCTTTGACTAAATATTAAGAGATTCCATTTTTGAATCGTAGAAAAAAATGTTTGTTCAATTAAAGCTAATAGCGATCAAAACGTTAATTTATATAATGGTAAAATAACGTTTAAACAATATTCATGCAAGGAGTGTTTTCATTGGCTGGGTGATTTGTAAACATGGATAAAATTAAATATAAATATGTTACAAGACAAAAGTCGCTTCTCAGATTTTGCAAAAGCTTTTGGTCATTTTTGCTTAAAGAGGGATTTATATAAGTATCTTGCTCCAAGGGTACTATATATTTTCTGTGATGAAATATTTGTAACAATGTTCTAAATAGCATGAGGGTACATTATGCGAACAACATTTTACCGGTCAGGAGTGGTTCTCCCTGCAGAAGATCTTCAATTGTTTCCAGTTGTTGTTGTACGTGATTTGCATTTCCTCCTTTCTCTAGACGCTCTACAATAGGTAAATGTATAAAAGAACGGCTTTAGAGTAAGAATTAAAGAATATAAAAATATTTAGGTACGTTTCACTGAACTGAGTCTCTCATATCTTAGCTATTATTTCTTAAAGCAATTAAAAAGCCTGAAAAGGAAATTTGTAAAATCGGGCCTTCAAAGATATTGTGAGACAAGTTATTCAAGGAGCGGTGTTAATCAAATGTGGATATTAAAGA
>JAULBM010306494.1:0-14412 GCA_032357055.1 Geukensia granosissima | reverse complement strand
TTACAGTCATTGAAAGTTGAAAGTCTATTGAAAATACATAGGGACGTAACGTTTCTTTTTTTGACTAGTATATATTTGTGTTGTGCAAGTGCCAATACAAAAATGTATAGACAGGAAGTAGAAAATGTTATAACAAATATAAACTGTTTAGTTCCATATTAAGACATTAACAAAAAGTCAATATTATCAATTGAGAGAAAAATAGAATAAAGATGGACAACTTATTATAGGGGACATGACTCAAGTTTAATGAATTCTGCTGTTGCATATAAATATAAAGCTAGGGATGCACTACACATATGCATGATATGGTCAGTGTGATAAGTGCATCCTAATATTGTATTATTGTCAAATTTATATTAATTGTATTACAGCAGGTATCTTAACATTATCAAATTGCCCATTAATTGTTTATTTACGTTTTTGATATGGTTGCCCACTGTTTTGTCACGGTACTAAGTCTATGTGACCCTACCGATTTTATTTTTCGCTTGCTTAAATTGGCTATGAGAGAATCAACCCAAATCTGGCATTGCATATATCACAACTTAAAAGGAAACTCAGGTTAGTCTTCTTTGTTAATTGCGGACATGCAATAATATTTCTGTTGTCATTTGTAGTATCTTCTTAGTTATTTAATTATTTTTTCAATAGGTATGATATAAAATCCTTGTCTGATAAAATAAGGGTCACATTGATATTCAATTAAGACAACAACTTTCTCTATTTTAACAATAGAAATCTAAAAGGATTATAGTCAAGTAGATAAATGTTCTTGTGTTTTTGTTACTAATATGTGTACATGTATGATTTTTTTCTTTTGATATACATGTTATTGTGTTATGATTTTGCTCAAGTTGGTGTGTGAAACCAGAAAAATAAAAAAAGTTACAAAAAAGGTCAATATTAGTACCAATAAAAACCATATTTAAAGAATTAATAAAAATGCTGTGCTGCCACTTTGATACTTAACCATTAGAAAAAATAACAAAAGCTTTTTGATCACCACTTTCAATTGGTAGTGACCGCTTCAATGTTGTAGTCGTTAGCGTGCTCGCCTCGAGTTCGGGACGTCGTGGGTTCGATCCCCAACCGTGTCAAACTAAAGACACAAAAATTAGTATTTGCTGCTTTTTCACTAAGTACGCAGTATTAACGAGCTAGAGCAAAGACTGGTCATTCCAGAGTCAGAATCAGAAATAGATGTCGGCCTCCAAAATGTTGCTTTCGTGAGCTGGTACGTTAAAAATCTAGCTCATCGGATCTGTCATTACACAACAGGGTTTATTCATCATCATTCATTTTACAATAAAAAATTTCTGTTGCAGCTATTTTTGTTTTCAAATTGAAACAATAAATTTTCCTTGATTTAGCATAGCGATTTAAGGAGAGACAAATCATTAAAATGTTTCAAATGTCGGCCATTGAGATGCAATTAGGACATTTAATAAAATACTTTCCGTGGATGCTTTATCTAAAGTTTCAGTTCATTTACATAAGTTGCGAGATTTAAAGCAAGACTTTATTTAATTCAGCCAATCAGATCAAAATTTGCTGAGCAGATTTCATCGTCTGACCGGGACAAAACATGTAATTTTTGTACAAAGCCTTCCATATAGAATCTCTGTCTAGTTTGGTTTCATTTGGCTGAGATATTTCGGAGGTAAAGTAAGTTTTTAGATCAGCCAATCAGAAACAAGAATGGTCTGTGTTAGCCAGGTCTGTAGTCCAAACTGGACTTAACACGGAATTATGTACAGGACCCACAATAGATGTCTCCTAACAGGTTTAGTTCCATTTAGACTTGTAGTTTCAGGGGAAATACTATTATTTTCAAAATGTTATCAGTGAGAACAAAAACTGTTTGTGGCAGCCATATTTGTAGTCCACATGTCCAATTTGAACGAAACCAGAAAATCGTGTACAGGACATTCCTAAGATGCTTCCTCTCAAGCTTGGTTTCATATAAACTGCGGTTTCAGGAAAGTAAAATATTTGAAGACAAACGACGGACGCCAAGTGATGTCAAAAGCTCACAAAGGCTGTGTCCAGGAAGGAACTACCCCGTTCTGATTATAGATCTGTCATTTTATATTTATAATGTTTTTTGACAAGAAAACATATACAAAAAACTTGCCAAACCTTGGCAGAGTATACATTGTACATTGATATTCATGTCATAGACACCTGCTTCCTGCTTCCTTGTTGGTGTCGTAATTACCAATGAACAGCATGACGGGATTCTTATTTTCCATCCAAAAATATGTTCAACGGATGTTCCCACGGAAAACATGTTTTTAGAAATGAGTAAAGTTTACATAATAAATTATATAAATTTAACACTTGACCACCATTCTCTAAAATAAAGGTTGAGTGAGTCTTAAGACATCGAGAACTAAGCCAAGTTCAACAACTTACAGTAACAATTAATTCGAAATGGAAAATGTCACTTTACCATTATTCAACTTTAAATCTAAGAAACTTGGTTGGATGCTGCCTTACGATGCTTGTTTATTAACAGTTCTGATCATATCAGTTGTTTTAAATTCCATTGTGATTTGGATAAGATGGAGAAAGATGAATCATCAAAGAGACTTACGTAGATTTATTCCATATCTAGCACTTTCAGATTTGATTTCCACCCTAGTGACAGGAGCAATACATATGATTTCGACAACAAAACTAGCAAACAGTTCCTCTCCATGGCTTTGTAAGATTGGTGGTTTCAGTGTGAAGCTGACGAAGACCACTTCGGTCATGTTTGTGCTTTTTATTGCGCTTCAGAGATATTTTAAAATATGTCATTTTCATGAACATGGATTTACAAAAACGATAAAGATTCTCGTGGTATTTGGATGTGTCCTTATTCTCTCAATTGTCTCACTTCCGGAATTATTTTTATTTCAAAAGCAAGAAATTGAAATAACAGCTGGCATTAGCACATTTAAGTGTACAGATATTCTCAAAGCGAAGAAGTTATCGGTTTTGTATTTCGTCGTCGACAATATCATGATGCTTTTAATTGTGGTTGGGGTCATGGTTGTTTACATTTGCTGTATAATCGCGCTCTTCACTAGATCAAAAAAATCTATAAAGAAACGCACGAAGTTACCAAAACAGAAACATCCAGTGAAAAATCAAATAAAAAATGTTAAACCGAAGAAGGATTTATGTTACCTCACTGTTGGTGGATCATTTGCAGTGGTATTTTACGGAAATTATGACTATACAGATCTTATTTCTACAGAAGCCGTAGAAAAAGGAAACCAAACCAAAAAACCTGATAGTATGTCGAGAATTGAAATGAATAAAAACCAATCATACACTAATCATGGCTCCGAAAAATCCGAATGTAACACTGAAAAGTCAATTGAATTTGAATCTAAATGGAAATCAGAAGAAATGTCTCAATCCGTTAATTTCACTTATTTAAATGACGAGTCTGAAGACGTTATACAAAAAGTGCTTTCAAACGAGACGTGCAATAATTATAAAGAACCACCAACAACCGTACACAGTAATGCTGTTCCCACGACTGTCTCAAAAGCCCCTACTTCAAACAATAATATGACGTCACGCTACGTTATTAAGCTTCAGTTAATCAACGTTGTGTTTTCTTGCATAATATTATTTACTAGTTTGTGTTACATACCAGAAATTATTCTGAATATGGTTGAGATTTTCAAACCCAAGTGGATCTCAGACATATCAAGTGACAAATTCTGGGCAGCTGAATTAATTAGAAGATTTTACGTTGTAACGTACGTGACAAATCCAATATTGCATAATGTGATGGATGTCCAGTTTAAAGAGTATATTTTAAGGATTTCGAAGACTGTGTGTTTATGTCGGAAATGACAATTTCATTTTGTCTTCTATTTTGGAAAGCTTATTAACCATTTGACGGATACAAAGTAAACTCTAGTTTACAACCTGCAATTCTCTATACGGGCAGTAAACGGGGAGATTTTTTGTAAAAACATGCGGCCATGAGTCTCGTGCTTTACTTGTAAACGTGGAGATGTTTCTGGCACCGTAGACGATCACAACCTGATCGCAGACACTTTGTTCTTGTACATGTCTGGGTCTCTCTAAAATCCCACGTTCCTTTTACCTGTTGTCGTAATGAATAAAGAACGCAGCACGTCAAGAAGGGGGTTTACAATAACGTAAAACAACATCAGACGCAGAGGCGGATCTAAGTGCCCAGTGGTGCTCGGGTCCTCCTTGAAACGCAAAAATGATAATCTACATTAGAAATCAAAGACATTGATAATCAAGAGGTTCACAAAAAGTGCCCCCCTCTTCCCAAAAGTCTGGATCCGCCTCTGTGGTGCACAGTCAATGTACGGGTAACTTGCCTTAAACCTATTTTTCAAATAGATTCACTTACCACTTCGCCACGCAAGTTAGTACTGCCTCTTAATAATTCACATACACAGCTTGTAAAATGTAAATGTTGCGTGATGCCTTTAAAACAAAAATACAAGACTAAATGATTAGGGCTAAAAGGTAGACAGATTTAAAAAGGGTAAAAATTTTAATGTTAATTTATAGTAAGTACTGTAAATTAACAGAGGCACACCAACATTTTAATCCTTTCGCCTTTCAATCACAATTCTGGCATTTCGCATATTTCTTCTCTTGTATTATCTTTTTCTTTTTTTCACGGATTCATATCTTGTTACGTTCCCAAAGGAGCTTACTATCAATTTTGTAAAAATTATACACTGCACTGGAAATTTTATTCGATTCGGACAACGAAACCTATTTTTATTAGTGGAGTGAATGAGAAGGGTAATTTTCGACTTCAATGTACCACCCTACTTCCGGGCCGATTTGTACCTTTTTGATAGATATATTATTAAACTTTATTTTTAGCCGGTTAACTTACTTCAGAATGTGCCTAATTTAAAAATGATACCAATAATTTTAAGAAGTTTTCTTGCGTGACATTTTTGTCAATTTAAGAGTCAAATTTAGTAAAAAAAATGCTGGGGACTAAAGGATTAAATTAAAATAACTACCGGAGTAAAAATGATGTCATTGCCTAATAATTTACGTTTAATAACTACTGTTCAAACGATATGTTTATGAATTCTAGAAAAAATCAACAAAGTAGGCAGTTATTTTTAAACAAATGCGATATTGTTTAACTTTTCGCCTCATGCCATCTATGTTGACGTTGACAAACATCCTTCGTTTAAGGGTCATTTTGATCGGCAATTGTTGCTTGATGAAACCTATCTAAGTTTTGTTGAATTGTGTCATTTCGGGACCAAAAATAATTCCCAATTTATACAAAAATGACGTCACAATTGGACTCCGCAGTAAATGAAAAACGTTGATGGCAAGGAAACATTGACGAGCTTGCGAGCTTGTTTCCTTGTGTGGAGGTTGGTTGAGAAAATGGCGTTTTATACGACGTCAATCGACTTTTTTGTTTATTTTTCTGTTCTTTTACAAATTTGCGATTATAGTTCCTGGAAAACCCTCTGCAATTCCCGATTTTAGTAACCCGGGATACATCCGTATTTGTATGTTTTTGAAAGAGTTGGCTCTCACGCATGAGGGTGTCTCAATATAGCGGTAATGTGAGAAAATCTTGTATATAGGTATTTTTTGCCAAATCGATAATATTAACCTAGAAAAAATAGTCTGATACACATTGGTAATTAAAACAAAAAGATTGATTTTTGCGTTAAATTTGTAGTTTGAAAATTTAAAAAAAAACCTTGATGTCACCTGTATAACATACAGTCCCATATGGGAGACAACTCTTACAAATCTAGTGATACAAAAGCCCGAATTTGTTTTTTAAATTTGGTAAGGGATCTTTCAGCACATACTTGTTTTCGCAAATGCTAGAATAAAAAAGATAGATAAATCTGTTTAAAGCTAAAAATAATCGTGAAAAGGTGCCAGCTTACTTCTAAATTGAAAAGAAATCGAATTTTAATACTGCTTTATGATGAAAATAGGAAGCGTGCTTACAATAAATGTAAATAGGCATCAGTTCGATTCCCTTCCAGGTTAAACCGCAGACAGAAAATAGGCGTTTGTTGTTAAGCCTGTTAGAATATCACGTTCTAGAAGGATGTAATGTCTTTCTACGGACTAATATAACAGGTAAGATAGCACGTTGAAATCCGTATGAGTTCATCACCCTGATGACACGTACAATCGCGGATTTGTAGTAAATGTCGTGCCAATATATTCCCACTCGTTCCTTTATAATGGAAAACAACCCATTGAACACTCTCACGTAACAGGAATGAGAACACAATTAATTTTAATAATTTTGTAAAATAGAATTAAATTAAAATAATCGCACCTGCTAAAATTGAAAGGGATTAAAGTTTGCTCATATTCTGAGACTTTATCAAAATTTTCGATTTTTTATATCAGTGTTAACTCGAAGATAATGGCCAGGAATTTATCTGCGGGTTCAGATTAATTTCAATACCCTGTCGTCAACCGTACTTTCAACCCTTTTCCACAGCATACAATCACCACTTTTACCAAAGACTGTCTCCAAAAGCTATGACAAACACAAAGTTCACGTGTTGCTGCTTTGATGACAGCTACGTTTAATGTGATGTGAAAAGGAAGGAGGTTCGAATGTCTTTTGCCATTTTGGATCGCAAACTTGTGGTATTGACATTTTCTATTATTGCAAATATTAATTCTATAAAGAAAATACTTGTAAGAAATTAAAATTGAATAAACTAAATGTAATTCTTTATCTTATGACACATTCATTTTTACGCTTTTACAGATGATAAAGAGCTTTTAACCATTTAAGAAATTTAAGGTTGGCAGGGGAGGTAAATCAAATGACTTCATTTTACAAAGGTAGACTTAAAGATTTATTAATGTAGTGAGAAAACTAGATAGGTGATCTTATTTTTTCTTTTTATTTTCTGATAATATGTGATAAATACTAAGAATTCAATCGTTCAATGTACTCTATACATAGAAAATGTAGTTTTTACCTATATTATCAACAGAAAATGGAGCACTTTGCACAATCCGTTGCTTGAAATTCGGTGACAAAGACGTATGATTTTAATTTTTTAACGAGAGAGTCAATATTAGTACCAATAAAAACAATATTTAGAGATTTTATAATTACAATGCTGTGACGATATCCATCCCGGAAAAGTTTATTAAGTGGTTTACGGACAATACACTTTATTACCACGTTTCCGTAAAAGTAGAATGAAAGATCCCGTGTTAATTCAGATGATTGCAAGTTCATTTAAGTTTTCATCTCATGAAGGGCACAAAGGAACGTCCCGTAAAGAAGAAGAAATTTACGATTGGGAAAGAGAAATCGTCTGTCTTGTCTTAAATTTTGGTGGTAATGGACTTTGATGCTATTGTTATTGGTTTTATTTAAGGTTAATTGTTTTGGATAAATCTCGGTTCTCCATTGATGGAAATTTGACTTATTAACAAAAAAGATATCATCAAGGTAGCGGCAGGTATGTTTAAATTTGTCTATCAAATCAGATCTACACGGATCCTTGTGAGGTTTGTCCTGTTACTGAA
Organism: Geukensia granosissima; assembly: GCA_032357055.1. Lineage (NCBI taxonomy): Eukaryota > Metazoa > Mollusca > Bivalvia > Mytilida > Mytilidae > Geukensia > Geukensia granosissima. The sequence continues at coordinate 6,858 of JAULBM010306494.1, read as the reverse complement.
CAATCAGCGGCTCAGTATTTCTCTTTGTTATTTCTGTTCAAGTCAGTTTTGAAATAAATAAAACAACTTACTCAAAATGTTTGCTTTCTACCTTAAACTTCACCGTGAATTAGGAGAAAGACTTTTAAACTAGTACATATTACTGGCGAGAGTTTAACTTTTCCACCGTGGGCTCGTTCCGCTGTGTTCTACTCGCGAACGGGAACTAAGAGAATTTCGCACATTTTCGTTCGTTTCATTGATTGGAGTTTAACACCACTTTCAACAATGATTAAGACTTATCTTGGTTTCACTGGTGGAGGAAGCCACAGTATCCAGCGAGAACCATCGACCTTGGTCCCTTTTCACGTGCGATGCGAGTCAAACAAAATGTTTTGTGTCGCACAGTTCTGAAATTTAAAGAGATTCAAGATCCTCAATAGGCCCAAGTGGGAGAATCAAATTTCCGCTGCTATTTACATTTGTATATCAAATTACGCGTACAGCTGTCTATAACAGATATTTGTATATTTCCCATTATCTTTCTTGGAATATTAAGATTTTTTAAAATGTTTGAATAAGCTTTGAAAATGTTTCTGAATTCTTAATTACATTGTATTTATTACTCTGTTTGTAAATACAATGCTGTCGATAGTTATAAACAAAATTATTTTGGAACATCCATGAAACATAAATTCGATATCAAACTTTTTGACTTCAACAAACAGTTATAGTATATCAAAACCTATTATCGACTATAAGGAAATGTTTTATTAATTGTGCCAGAAGACTATTGATATTAAGAAGTCGTAAAAAGTTAATGTAGTGATATTAACGAGCTAGGAATCCGTACAATGTTCTCTGAAATATGATCCATGTTTTATAAGCAGTCTAATTTGCAAGAGCAACTACGTATACATCTGTTAAATCTGTTATACAAAGCGAGGCGAATATGTTTGCCCTTTCTCCATCAGTTTAGAAGATCGTACGATTTTCTTACATTTATTTTCCTTCTCGTAGGTGAAATGTTCAACGTGTTTGCCTCAGTTGCGAATCTCGTAGGTTTGATCTCAGGTCTGCTTGACTAATTAAAATTATATTTGCTGCTTCTTCACTTAGCACGCAGTACTGACGAAATACAGAAAATTCAGGTCGTCCAACCGTCAGGATACCTAGATAAGGTGGTGTGTTTCTCTGTGAGCTGTTGTCTGTAAGCTAGGAAGTTAAAATTCATTCGGCTTATCATGCCAAAGTTGTGTTTTTCTTTTTTATTTGCGTCGGCTTGCGGGTAGATTTTAAGCATTTTGATATTAAAAACAAACACAGAAAATAATTTGGATGCATTGTAGTATCAAGAACAAGTATCTCAAAACCCCCAAAATAAACTGTATGTAGACATAACGGCCTCGGCTATATTTAAGGCAATACAAGTTGTATAAATGAAATGTATCAACAATTAAAGCTGTTTTCATTGTGTTTATGAGTTTTTCGTGCGGGCGGTCGGTTAGGTTTTTAAAATTTGACCAGACGCAAAACAAATAAAAAAGACACGGCCTAGGCTAGGATGTTGAAATCATGTCAGTCAAGTATAAAACAGGATTCATTGATCATCATCACTCATATATTTTTTCGTCCGACTTACGCATATAACGGACTATAACCATCCGACAATGAGTCAATTAATAAATGCATCCTATAGAGGTGCATACAACGCGTCTACCACTAGTTTCTTATTGAATAAAATTTTGTTCCTCAATGAGCCCCTGGCTTCATGTAAGATACTGCAGACAACAGAAAGTGGTCTCGTTTTGTTGTAAGAATATATATTATCATTTAAGTAAAAATTAATGAAATAGTTTAACATAAAATATTTCAGCCATGGCTTGAAAAATTTTGTTAGGATGATCCTTTTATTTATAACGGGATCACCATTTGATTTTAATGACACCGAGGAGGTTGGAAGTCATTTTAGATCTAGCCTTTTTTTGGCATACTTTCGCACCTCCATTTTGTTTAATATTCAACACGATTCAAAGCGTTGGAGATTGAAATTCCGTCTTTTTTCAAAATTATCTGGGTTGCATTTTTCACTAAACTTTGTATTCTGCCTATTTCTGTTCATTTCCTGCCATTAACTCAAGAATGCCACATGAGCGCTCCCTAATAATTGATCAGACCTGCTAGAAAAAAGCGAGCAACCCGCTGCATGCTGGATAAATATATCAAGAATGATTAATGATAATAAAATTTCATAAAAATGATTGCTTATTCTACGAGACTCTGATGCGAAAAATACATACATTTATTTTGTAACTCGCTGCACATTTATTCTTTTTTGTTCTTTGGTTTGCATCATTCGCATATTGTGAAAAATATGTTTTTCTTCCAATTACGACATGTTGCCTGAAAGATTATAACACACAGGGATAAGTTACTCGGGTCAATATTAAATGATCCTCACCGTTTCATGTTACCCGTACACGACTGGATTTTTTAGCGATTTGTTTGTTGAAACATAGTCTTTTTAATCCCAGAGTCAATCTAGCAAAAATTTTGCCTGAACCTCAAACTAATTGTAACAAAAGACATTTACGCATTTTTGTTTAAAGAATAGTATCAAGATTATATGATATGTATGTTCCCGCCGCGATATGGCTGAGATATTGCCGCCGTGGCGTTAAGCAGCAATCAATCAATTAATCGATCAAGATTCACAATAAAACAATCCCTAATAAAATAATGCAGATAAAATGAGTAAGAGCCAAAAGAAATCTCCTATGGAACTTTGCATTAAAAAGGGAAATAACTGTTCCATTGAAAATACATGTGAAAAATTGAAATACCTAGAGATATATAGAAAAGAGCTATTGACTCACTAAAAGTATCATTTTTTACACGCAATAAGAGAAAACAAATGACCCCAATAATTACAAAAACTGCATGCTTTTTTAAGATTTATCTCCACTGTTCCATTGAAAATACATGTGAAAAATTTGAATACCTATTTCAACCTTTTCCCCAAGTTAGCATTTTGTTGACTTTTGCTTTTGCTTTTTTTGGATCTGATATAATAATACAGATTAAGATTTAAATTTCTTCTGTTAGAATAAGTTCAAAGTGAAAATCTTTTTTGACTGGAATATGACACCGTTAAGGACAGCTGGTCTGTCGCGCTCTGAAATTGAGTTTAAAAACATGAAGAAATTTTTTGGGTAAAGTTTTGAGTGTAATTTACCGGCATTATTGGTTTTGAAGGTGCAAATACTTATAAACATTTTATCTTTATTGTTATAGAAGTCAAATGTTACGAGATCGTGCTGTTGACGCAACTTCTATGGACCTATGTGTAAACTTAGCGTCCAATACTATCAGAGCAGATCACAGTTATATTTTGTTTTGTTACCTTCGTCCTTCAGTTGGTTAATCGATGTAATTTTTTTGGAAACAGACATAAGTCATACGGTTGCCTTAATTGCTGGAAACGACAACACATATATGCGAAGATCACGAAGATAGTTCAGCATCATCGTGATATTTTGAAATGGAAGTTTTTTATGTACTTGCTTATATTTTAAAGGACGAGGGTCGTTAATGCCCTTTTGGTTCAAGAATTTGGCAAAAAATTCCAATATCACAAAACACAGAAGTCAAGTACCATGTATGTGAAAATAAACGTATATCTTCGATATATCATTGGTGTTTGACCATGGATTTTTATAATCTTATTTATTTTTATTTCTGTATCAGCAGATCATCAGGAGTTGGCAAGAAAAATTAGAAATTGCAGAGACCGACTTAAAAAAGATAAATATCATGAAATAAAAATGAACTTTTAAAGATAGTAGAAGAAGTGAGGGCTTCTGTTTCTGCTTTTGAGAATAGCGGCTGTACAATGTCAAACAGATCCACAGAAGATTGTAGAGTTACTGCTCTATTGGGTGTTATTGCTTCTGAACTTTTATAGTGCAAATTGTATGATCTCAACATTGTGTTTATGTCTATAATGCATGCATGTAGATTGTGTGGCTTTAACTTGGTTTTAAGTGTGTAAAATTGTATGAGTTTAACTTAGTTGTATGTGTGTTATTTGTAAGGGTTTAACTTAGTTGTATGTGTGTAAATTGTCAAGCATTTACGTCGCGTGCTTTGTCTTCATGCGCTTCTTTTTATGAATGAAATAGATCCGACGCCATTCATAAAACCGAACGACGTCTTGTTGTCATATGTTGAAATGAAGTACATCTTGTGTTAAATGATGTAAAATGTGACATTTTCAGCTCGAGAATATTTTTTTATTTAAAATTACCGATAAAAAGAATATAGTACATTTTGTATCTTGTATATATATATATAAATAAAATATATCTGGCTCTACCATGATAAAATATTCAGTTCGCCCTACAGGCTCACAGAATATTTTCCGTGATAAAGTCAGTATAAGATTCAATATGTCTTATATTCTATATATACAATGAATTGAACAGCCATAACATTTCAACAACATATTGTTCATAGCATCTTCAAGACAGTACATGTATTTTAATGAAAATGTTGTGGTTTTTCCTAATTATGTCAGGAATATTCGTGCTACATGTATATTTCTTACTTTTGCCAGTCATGCTTTTTGTAAAAAAAGACTGATCAAGCATCATTCTTACACCCTACCTTGACCCTCTTAAAATTTCTAAAATTAAGTTTCTTATAATAATCTATTTTAACTTCTCTGTAATATTTAATTAATGTTGCATCTGTCGAACCAAATTCCATGCCAGTATGATGGACATACTGCTAAATTTTGCATGAGATTTCACAATTTTTTAAAAGTTATGTACTATGTTTAAAATGAGCTCATGATATTTTTTTTTACAGTTATCATATTTTGTTTCAGCTCTAAAAGTCACACTGGATTTGATAGTATAGAACAGCACGAGGGTCACACAGACAGTCATTGGAGTAACCAGATGGATAAATATGCAGGGCACCAGTCATTAGAGTATACAAAGCCTGCTATCCATAGTGAGGCAGTATCATGTCTGGGTCGAGTTCAGCCTGGCCTGTGTTTATCTGGTAGTAAAGATCAGGTAAATGCCTATACTCTATGTCAAGCTTTTCTGGAGTGCCATTTTGGGCTTAATAAAATTATATGTTTGTTTCTGCCTTTATATTTATTTTAAATCAAAAGAAAGAATTATCCTACGGTTAACGGTAAGAGGTTTACAATGTGCATAATAGTTTTACATACTGTTACCTGCCCCTAAATTTTCTACGAGGATTTAACATTGAGGGTTGGCCAATTTTGTTTTTGGCCGGAGCACTGAAGTTTTGAAAAATTCTGCTCAATTTTTTATTTGGACCTCTGCTTGGGAGACTTAACAGAAGAAATACATTTAAAATTCCATTCAGGCATGCCATTATGCATTTTTGCAGTTTATTTAATCCTAGTAAAATTACTTAGTTATTACACAGCATTGACAATCCTGGTCTTGTGCTAATGTGTGCAAAGAGTCACTTCTCAGGTAAACAAATAGGTACTTTTATAATGTAAAATCCCCGTTGAGAATTAAAACTCGACACAACTTAAAATACATCATGATTACCAAAAGGTATTATTGGAAGTTGTTTGCAGTTTTTTTCAATCTACATATTTAACATTATTTTATAAGAATGTGGACCATAGGTTTTCTTTCACAACCTTTTAACCTGCTCCAAAAAACTCTGACATAGAGTAGAGGTCATAGGAGTATTTAAAAGTCCTGATACCAAGGTCATACATGTATCAGGTTTATTTGTAGATTCTCATCCACCTGTGAAAAAAATGATGGGTGGGTGGGGGATTTTATTCATTATTCTTTATCAAAAACCCTTAAATTTTGATGCCAAAAATCCTGTAAGTTGGAGTGGGCAGGGATGAAAATCTACAAATCAGTTTGATATGGCCTAAAGTATCAATTTTAAGCTCACATGTACAAAGTCAAAGATGTCAAGACTTGAGCTTGTGCATCAGCCATCCTGTTATATTTCATATTTTGATCAGCTCTTCCTCACATGAACTTGGCATTTGTTTTTGAACCTTTTTCTTATTGTTCTTGAACCATTTTCTCATTGAATATTTGTAATGGTTAGCATGGTCACCTCTTGTGCAGAAGGTCATGGCCAAATCAAACCAAATTTGTATTTGTTGCTTCTCTGCTAAGCATGTTGCATTTAGGATTAAGAGCAAAGACTGGTAAGCCTAGATGTCTTGGTAAAGTGGCATGTCTTCCTGTGGACAGTTGTTTTTGTGAGCTATCACATTAAAAATATGGCTCAGCGTGTTGGTTTTAGTAAAAAGCAGTGTTCATTCATCATCATCATTAGCTCACCTGGCCTAAAAGGCCATGTGAGCTTTTCTCATCACTTTGCATCCATCGTCGTCATTGTCGTGGTCGTAAACTTTTTACATTTTCATCAACTCCTCTGAAACTGCTAGTCTGATTTTAACCAAACTTTTGTGGAATGTTCCTATGATAGTCCTCTTTAATATTTGTGTTTGATTTTGCTGGGCACCATTCAATATGGCTGCCATGGCTCGACATAGTTTAACAATGGACCCTATGGGAATTTTACGTTTTCATCAACTCCTCTGAAACTGCTAGTCTGATTTTAACCAAACTTTGTTGGAATGTTCCTATGATAGTCCTCTTTAAAATTTGTGTTGGATTATGCCGGACACCATTCAATATGGCTGCCATGGCTCGACATAGTTTAACATTGGACGCTATGGGAATTTTACGTTTTCATCAACTCCTCTGAAACCGCTTGGCCAGTTTGAACCAAACTTTGGTGGAATGTTCCTATGATAGTCCTCTTTAAAATTTCGGGTGGGTTTTGCGGGGCCCC
>JAULBM010306483.1:0-14412 GCA_032357055.1 Geukensia granosissima | reverse complement strand
CATCCCTCTTAAAGTTTTATGGACGTCATCATGATTTGGTTGACAGGTACGATAAAACCATGTCCCAAATGAAAGAGAACATGTTCTCTTGATGTCCTTCCTCTAACCTGATTTGACATGAGCTACATGGGAGGTGTCCTGCAGGAAGCAGAGACTGCTTACTCTTCTGGAGCACATTTTATACAGAATATGAAACATGAATACAGAATATGATTATATCTGCTAGATGACATGCATTTAAGACACGGATGTCTTCACAAACCCTTCAAAAAGGGTGGAATCAAACTCTCACTAAACAATGAAAGGTGTAAGATTCAGAAAAATGCCTCCTAATACTTAATCACCATTTCATCAAATTAAAAAAAAACCATAAAGTAAGCACATACCCTGAAAAAGTAATCAATCTTTTTTTTAATTCAAATAAACAGAAAGTTTGGTAAATATAAACTCATCAGATCTGAGCTGTCATGGCAGTAATAACAAATATTGTTGTGAAAGAAGTTTATGAAAAAGTTGGGGGAAATCAGACCAAATTACACTCTGCACTTTGCAAATTGGTGGGACAAAATCCAGACAGTGTAAACTCGGGTAGTCTCAGAGTCACAGTTAATAGAACTGTTCACCGCCTTAAAAGACTCAAACATACTAGAAATGAGGAGCGATTCAAAGCATATGCAAATAAAGAATTTCGATTTCCCAGAAAAGTTGAGAGAGAGAAAAAAGAGATCATAAATAAAGAAGGAGTTTGTATGAGACATCAAGGTATTATAAAATATCAGCAGAGTCAAATTGTATCATTGAAAGCTAGATATAATAGTATAGGGATTTCCACCATAAATCAAAAGATCAAACGTCAATCCAAGACCATACACAATTTAAGGAACCAGATTAAGTGTCTTAAGCAGGAGAAGAAAAAGCTTTTGACGAAAAGCACCAAAACCACTGATAGAGCACTTCAGTGTAATACTATGAAGTCTTATGTGTCCGATTTAAGAGCTCATATCGATCAGCTTGAATTTGACCTTGACCAAAATAATAATAAAGAGGAGCAAGACATAGTCAATATTAACAATACACGTATATTGAGTTGTCAAACAGATGAAAAGGGGAAGCCGTATAAGGACAAAATAAGAAAAATTTATTATATGTTTCTGAGTAGAAGAATTGGCTAACAACATATTAAACCTATTATAGAAGGAGTTTTATCCCTAGTAGATGTGGAAATAGAGAAGTTACCAAGTGTAACAACTGCATGTAAAATGGTTAATGAACTAGGGTCAATTAGTCGCACTCAACTTGAGTCTGAATTTTGCAACTCTTCTACATTTACAATGCATAGGGATGCCACAACCAAAAAAGGTCGACATTTTTATGGAGTTGAATATTCCTTCAACAATGGTCAACACTTCACTGCTGGAATCCGCGTAGTTTGTAATGGGAAAGCTGAAACATATGTACAGACAACTAACGAAATTTTATCCGATATAACACAAGATGCTCAGCAGATCATTAACAAGACAACTTGCTTTATGACTGACAGAAGTACTACTGAGAGCAAAACCAATCGTATATTACATAGCCAAAAAACTACAGAGTCTTATTTACATCAATTTAAATGTGCTGTGCATCCGTTGCTGCAGTTTGCTGAGGTTTGCCAGAAAGAGATTACTAAATTTGAAGGGGGGGGAGTTGAAATTGAATCATCTGATGGGAAGACAGTTACATTATTGAGATTTGTTTCGAAACTTTTTTATAAAGATGGCACAGGTGATCCTTTGTACGCATCAAAGTATATTTTAAATCAAGGAATTAAGAAAATACCCATAATGAACTGTAGAGGGACAAGGTTTAATGTACTTTTTTATAATGCTGCTGGAACTTTTTATTTGGCAAAATATTTGATTGATTACATTAAAAATTCTAAATCTTCTATGAACTTTACTGTAACTTATATATTGAAAGCATTGGAGAGCAATAGAATTTTAGCAATCTGTAGAGCATTAGGAATCATCTCAAAAATTATTACAGAACCATACTTCCAAAGATCATCTGACGAAACAACAACAGCACTTTCAATGGGAAACATATATAGAAGACTTATAAATGTACTAGATACATCTGCCAACTATCCGTTTTTACTACTCCGTAACAACATTTCTCTATTTTTTGGACCATTCGAGCCTTTAACTGATGTTGCAGAATCCCTATTTAAACCTTCTTCTTTGGATGATGACACAAACATAATTTTAAAAAACCTCTGTATTGCATTGAAATCCAAATGTGAAAAACTGTTTACTGATTTTTTAGAGGGTGGAAAGTATTACGAACCAGATAAGAATATGGTAATTGAAACTGAATCCTGCCCCCCAAATAATATTACTGTTGAACGTCTTATGGCAAAGTTAGACTCACAAATAAAATCTGCACCAACAGCAAATATTAATACTATTGAAAATTGTGTGATGTTTCGCACAAACAATACTTTATCGTGGCTGCAAGAAAAAGACAACAAAGAACAGAAATGTATTATAGATGAAGCAAGAAAGCAGAATGATACAAACATCAAGAAACGAAAAGACAGAGAGGAACAGTTGCAGAAGGATCATCAAAACATTATGAAGGAAAGGGAGAAAAACAAGAAATTAAAATTAGAGAGAAAGGAAAAAGAAAAACAGAAAATTTTGGAAGATATGAGGAAAATTGGACTTTGGCAAATATCAGAAATCGACATCAAGTTACAAGAATTTAGGTTAAAATCAGAAAAAATCCAGGCTTTGAAAAAACAGATTAATATTATTAAGGAAACCGAAACTTTAAACAACACTCATAAAATTTTATTCCAATTCAGTAGCAAAGGGAAAGCACACACTCCAGAAATTTTGGCTAGTAATCTTAGAAAGTTATTAGAAGCAAGAGAACAAAATACCAGTAAATTTAACAGTGAAGATTCCGAATTCGTCAAAACAATTAAAACTACACCAGCAGCAATTGTCTCCAGTTTGATAGAACATATATGGGAGAATAATGATAATCAGGATGAAGTGTACAAAGGGAAAATCATATCATATGACTCAGGCATTTTTCAGGTTATTATGACAATGACAGTTCAGAACCTGATACCTTTACCTGCCTTGTTGTACTTACTGTTCTCTCCATACTTTGTTTCTCCAGAAAGTAATCAAGTTCAAATACTTTACAGTACCCGCCTCATAATTTCCTTCATCACCGTATTTGACAAACAACAGTGTAATTATTGATCTCTATTGAACCAATCTCCTCACTGATGTCAACATGCACATAAACTGCATTATACCTTTTACCCATCCAAATGTTTACTAACATTAACATTATTTAACTATGGTCGGGAAGTTAAAATCTCTAATGTCACAAAATTTCCCATGAATCACAATAAAACTGTCTGTTGTTTTAATAAATATTTATTGGAAAACATTAATTTATATCATCACATTTTTATGTATATCATGATGTCTTTAATGAAAAAGAGTAAAATGTAGTATATTTTATAGTACAATGTAAATGAAAGTCGATAAGATATAAAATTTATATACAACTGTTTATACCAGTATAGAGAAAACCTGATGTAAAACAAAATTCATATAATATGTTTAATAATATTTTTGGAATATTGCAGATTAAATATTGGAATACAGAAGGCGGCAATATTGATGCAGAAGATACATTTGATTTAACAGCAGATGAAATCATAGCCGATTACAAAGATGGGACATTAAGATTTTTAGGTTTGTTTTCTTTTCATGATTTGGTCCATAATATCTTTTTAGTATCTCTCACCTATACCATCAGACAAATGTAAAAAGGTAAAAAAAATTAAGAATCAAACAAATAATAAACTTGTGGTTCTTTTCCTTGTTGTTGATTTAGTGTTTTTTTTACTTTTGAAAAACATAAATTTGCATTTTCATTTTTATATTTAATTTATTTAATTTGTTTTTCAGAAAATAAAGAATAATTAAAAGACTGTTGTATTAATTTATTGCCTGCCCAGATCGAGAAACAATACTGGTATGTATCAATTGTATAATGCATTGTGTTGTAAGGTTGAATATTTCTCTGTTATGGCACTTTTTATGCTCAGTGAAATGTTTGCCACATTTCTTACACAAGAAATTGAATTTTTGCAACTAACTGATTGAACTTCATATGAAATGGACTATAGACTGTTAATTATCTCCCTTTGGAGCAAAGAGTTGTCTTTCCTATACAAACTTGTTCAATAATTGATAAGAGTTGTCTTTCTTTGAAAACAAAATGTTTTGATTTAGTAAAAAATATAAACTTGCTTTTCATTGGTATTTGAATAGCCAATGGGATAAAAATTCTTGCATAGGTTTACTGATAAACATATGTATACATATATAACAAACAAATTGTGGAAAGAGTCAACTTAATTTTTTAGATGTAAAGGCTACACATTCATGATGAAAGCGCATGGGTTTTTGAATTTTGCATATTACACATACTTACACATGTCAGATGTAATAATACCATGCCCTTCACCATATTGTTAAGTCCAGCTATGCTACTTACGCAAAAGAGCGGTGAAACTCATGACAATTTTGGACCTTTCAATATAAAAGACATGTATAAAGCACATTGGAAATGTGTGCAACATCTTGCAAATATTTTTTGGCAACGTTGGCGGAAAGAGTATGTTCAGTCTCTCCAGACACGACGCAAATGGAAACATGAAAAACCTGATCTTCTTAAAGACGATATCGTTTTAGTTAAGGACTCAAGTGTTTCGAGAAACGAATGGCCCATAGGAAAAGTACTCAATCCTATAAAAAGTGCCGACGGCAAAGGGAGGAAAGCTAAAGTCAAGATATTTAGAGATGGAAAGACAATTAAGTATACTCGACCAATTGCTGAACTAGTACTTCTTCTTCATGATAATCAGGAGTAACTTTTAAGTGTATAAGAAATCTGTGAACTTTGACTATTTTGATAAGTTTAAGGAATAAACTTTTTAAACTAGATAATGTTATATGTAGTGAAATAGTGATATTTTACAATATCAAGTGGGGAGTGTGCTGACATTTATTTTTTATTTTTGCGCTCCATAAGTATATAGTTTGAGTTATCTCCCATTTGGAAAGGTTAGAAATTGTGTCGTCACGAACAGGCCAACTTTTATTATCTTTGGAACTTGTGGAAAACTACAATGTATGTAATATTTGTATTTCTTCATATTATAATCCATTATGTTTACTTAACTACCGGAAACAGTATTTTAGTCAAACAAACACTTTTTTAGCGATTGAGACACATTCATGATGAAAGCGCATGGGTTTTTGAATTTTGCTTATTACACATATTTACACATGTCAGATGTAATAATATCATGCCCTTCACCATATTGTTAACATTCAATCCTTGAAATATCCCTTTCTGCGGATAATATTGTATTTTTGTGAAGGTGCTCTTTTCAGAATTTTTTTATGTATGGAACGCCGTAAGTGCCATAATAATTTTTGGCGTACTAATTTTCTTGTTTGTATAAACCTTCATTTTTGATCCAACAAATGTTTGAATTTGTTTTATTTTGTCTTTTGTAGCTTTTTACCTGCATTTGAATCCAATAAAGTGATTAATGGATCAGTTCTTGTTGATTTCTGCATATTGGGTTAAATCTGGTTAAAGCTTTCTGAAAGTGACAGAACAGTAAAAAGATTGTAAAGGCAAGGACATTGGATATTCATATTAGATAGTCCACTGCAATTCTCCGGATCACGCTAGCGACGTCGCTGAATTGAATCAAATGTCCAGTTCTAGTTCTACAATGGAAGGCTTCAATTATGATCAACAGTCAAATACCCGCATACGAAAACTAACAGAAAAGGGACATCAAAAGTTTGTTCAATCTTATGATGAGTTGCAGACACAGTTGAACGCTAAATGGGCTTCCGTGGAGAACTTTATATCGTCATTTATTGCAACGATAACGAACAGTAAATACCTAGACAGTTTTGAAGACGACCTTTCAATGTCATATGCTGAATTTTGTACAACTTCTGCCGCATATATGTCATTTCTTGCCCAGACACGAACAGAGGAGAGTTTAAAGCTATACCAGGAACACTCCGATTCGATAGTCGAATATAGAAACAAAATTGATGAAACTATTCAGAAAATTAACACAACACGTAATCAAACTATGGAAAATGCATCTAGACGTTCTCAGAGCTCAGGACACAGTAAAAATTCTCAGAATTCAAATGCTACGTCAGTGCGTAAACGTGCGAAGGCAGAAGCCGCAAAAGCGAGGCTAAGGTTTATCGAAAAAGAATCAATGTTGAAAAAGCAGCAGGCTATTCTACAGGAGCAAGAAAATACATCTAGAGCTGCGTCCTAACGAAAGAAGGCAGAATTTGAAGCTGATTTAAAACTTTTGGCCTCCCAACAGGAAGTTGCTGTTGCAGAAGCAGAAGCCGAAGCCTTTGAATCAATGAATACAGTGGATAATCCACAGCTACAGAATTTAGATAAATTAGAAATATCGAAGCCACTCGATCCAATGGCTAGAACTTTTCAGTATGTTTATGACCAGTCAGCTCTGAACCAGAACAGTGTTAACCCTGATAATGTTCCTGTAACTGTAACACCGAAACCACATGGTCCAATAACTGAAACATTTCAGAATGTTATTGACCAGCAAGCTATGAATAACAAAAACATTGACACTAATGATAATGTGCCTTTTACAGGGAAAACAGTATTGAATCAAGATGAACATTCATTCAGTTATCTTACAAAGTTTCTTTTGAAAAAGGAGATGCTGCTCACACGATTATCATGCTTTAATGATCGACCAGACTCATATGCCTTTTGGAAAAGTCCGTTCAAAGGTATAATGGAAGAATTCTCTGTGACAGTTAACGAAGAGCTTGACTTGTTATCAAAATGGCTCGGGCCAGAATCATCAAAATATGCCTTGAGCATCAGATCAGCCAACACCAATGACACCTCAAGGGCATTAATGCGAATTTGGGAGCGAATGGATGAACGTTATGGTAGTCCAGAGTGCTTGAAAGTGTGTTAAAAGCTAAACTATCAGCCTTTCCGAAACTTACTAACAAGGACAACGTAAGATTGTATGAACTACTTGATATCATTAGTGAAATTGAATCATTGATGGCCGATCCAAAATATCAGTCCCTCTTATCATACTACAACTCCTCATCAGGTATAAATCCTGTTGTCGGTAAACTCCCATACACTCTTCAAGAAAAATGGACCTCACATGCATTTAGGTATAAGAAGACTAACAATGTAACATTCCCGCCATTTACTTGTCTTGTAGAGTTTATTAGAGACATTAGTAAATTAGAAATGATCCGGGTTTCATTTACAGCTCTAGTGAAGGTTCAGCTCCACCTTTTATGCCTGCAATCAAAAGCAGAAATGTACGACATATCACTACAAAGAAGACTGAGTTGTAACATCAAGAATCTGAAGTCACTCAAGTAAGCACATGTCCACTTCACAAGACAAACCATAGTCTAAACGATTGTCGAGGATTTAAGGAAACATCATATGAGGACCGTAGAAAATTCTTGCGTGAGAACAACATATGTTTTAAATGTTGTACATCTGACAAACACAAAAGAAGAGACTGTAGTGCGAAAGTTCGGTGTCATCATTGTGGATGCGAGCCACATTGTTCAGCATTACATGTAAGTTCTGGCACACCTGCCACTAGTTACAGTGGGGAGAAGGCTAAGAAAATGCACACCACGGAAGAACCGAAACCGACAACGTCGATTTGCACACAAATATGCAAGAGTACATTCCCTGGAAAATCTTGTGCAAAAGTAGTGTTAGTGAATTTACATAGATCAGATTGTCCAAGTAAAACTATTAAAGTGTATGCCATTCTGGACGACCAAAGTAATAGGTCATTGATCAGCTCCAACATTTTCAAAGACTTGGAAATTAGCAGTGAACCTACAGAATACACATTGACTTCATGTGCTGGCGTTACTGAGAAAACAGGAAGGCAAGCAAAGGGTCTCATTGTCACATCCCTCGATGGAAATTCAAATCTTCAACTTCCAACAGTAATCGAATGTGATTGTATTCCTGATATTCGTAACGAGATCCCAACTCCAAATGTTGCTGTGCACTACGCGCATCTGCAGGTTATTTCAAAATACATACCTGAAGTTGATGATAATGTTCCTATATCGCTTTTAATAGGAAGAGACTTACCCGAAGCACATCACGTGCTGGATCAACGTATTGGTGCAAGACACACCCCTTATGCTCAAAGACGTACCTTAGGTTGGGTCATCATTGGTGAATCATGTCTTAACAAAATGCATCCATCTAACTCTGTTACCGTGTACAAAACTCACCTCTTACCTAATGGAAGGACATCTATTTGTACGCCTTGTCCAAACGACTTGGATATTCACGAAATGAAATTAGACAAGAAACCAATATCAACTCCGTCCCTTGATACATCGGTGTTTCTAAAGACAAGAGATGACGATACATTAGGAATGTCAGTGGAAGATAAAACTTTTCTCAAAATTATGGACGAACATGTTCATCAGAATTCAGATGGAAATTGGGAAGCTCCTCTTCCCTTCCGCTCACCAAGAGAACGATTACCCAACAATCGATCACAAGCTCTCAGAAGAGCTATGAGTTTGGATGTGACTCTCCGGAAGGATAAACTGAAACAAGAACACTTTATGACATTCATGCAAAAAGTCATTGATAACCAACATGCTGAAGTGGCTACTCCTTTACAGAAGGAAGAAAAATGTTGGTACCTACCGATATTCGGCGTACACCATCCCAACAAACCGTCACAAATTAGGGCTGTATTTGATTCTTCAGCCAAGTTTCAGAACATTTCATTGAACGACGTACTTCTCTCAGGACCAGATATGAACAATAAGCTTCTTGGTGTCTTGCTTCGATTTCGAAAGGAACAAGTTGCTATGACTGCCGATATACAGTCAATGTTTCATTGTTTTGTGGTCAGTAAAGAACACAGGAACTTTTTGAGATTTTTCTGGTATAGAGACAACAACATCAACAATGACTTGATAGAATACCAGATGAGGGTACACTTATTCGGTAATTGTCCCTCCCCTTCAGTAGCCACTTATTGTCTTAGGAAAGCCGCTTCTTCGAAAGCAGAGACATTCGGATCAGATGTTGTTGATTTTGTAAACAGAAGCTTTTATGTGGACGATGGTCTTATTTCTCGTAAAACTGCAGATGAAGCAATAGATTTGCTACGACGAACACAACAGGCTCTTCAGACTGGAGGTAATTTTTGCCTACACAAAATTGCATCGAACGACAAGAGAGTTATGGATGCATTCGAGCTAGAGGATCGAGCAAGTGACTTTAAAGACATCGACCTGGGAACAGATGAGCTACCAATTCAGAGAAGTCTTGGTTTAAATTGGGAGTTAGAGACCGACTCGTTCACATTTAGAGTATCGCTAGAAGAGAAACCTTTTAGTAGAAGAGGACTCTTATCAACAGTGAATGGAATTTATGATCCCTTAGGATTCGTAGCACCCGTTGTGATCACGGGTAAACTCTTACTACGAGAAACAACAGCTGGTTCGTATAACTGGGATGATCCGTTGCCTACTCACTTGCTGCAGAGATGGTCTGATTGGAAACATTCACTGTCCGCACTCGAAGATTTTCACATTCCACGTTCATATTCACAAGTCTCTCTTACAGATGTTAAAAAGGTGGAGCTTCACATATTTTCAGATGCCTCAGAAAAGGCCATAGCTTCGGTAGCTTACATAGTTACTGAGGACATCGACAGCAATTTTCATATTGGATTCGTACTAGGGAAAGCGAAGGTAGCCCCCACATCAGGACATACCATACCACGGCTCGAGCTTTGTGCCGCCGTATTAGCAGTACAGATATCAGATATCATCAACGACGAACTAGATATACAAGTAGACAGCATTAAGTTTTATACCGATAGTCAGATAGTCTTAGGCTATATTCATAACGAAAGCAAAAGATTTTATAAGTACGTGGAAAACAGAGTGGAGAGAATCAGAAGGTCTTCATCACCACATCAGTGGAAGCATGTCTTGACACATATGAATCCGGCAGATGCCGCAACAAGGACAGTCTCAGCTGATACTATTCACAATAATATATGGCTCATTGGTCCTACGCATCTTTATGGACAACAAGACGAAATGACAGAATTCCCTCTTATTAATCCTGAAAACGACGATGAAATAAGAAAGAACACAGGTATAAAAACGATGAAATCAGATGTAAAAGAAAAGGTCATCGCCTTTGACCTTGGACATTGACTCGAGAAATTTTCATCTTGGAAATCGATTAACAGATCGATCGATATACTTAGAAAATTAGCAGGAAAGTATCATCATATCGACAACGACTCTGATGTTTCTCTAAAAACTGATACGTTAACTTCAGAGCAATTAATTATCAAACAGATTCAGCAAGAATGATTTCCCATGGAAACAGAGTGTATCGAAGGTAAAAAACCCTTGCCAAGGAATAGTAGTATCTCTAACTTGTATCCGTTTATTGATTCGCATGGAATATTGAGAGTTGGTGGACGCCTGAAGAGAAGTGAGTTGAACTTCAAGGAGAAGCACCCAATTACAATTCCGAAAAATCATCATATTGCAACATTACTTATTCGTAACTTCCATGAAGCAGTATGCCACCAAGGTCGTCACTTTACGTCAGGTGCTGTACGCGCAGCAGGGTACTGGATTATCGGCGAGAGAGGTTTAATAGCTTCTATTTTACATAAATGTGTAAGATGTCGCAGATTACGAGGAAAGCACATGAATCAAGTAATGTCTGATCTTCCAGAAGAACGATTGCATCCTAGCCTACCCTTTACTTTCATTGGCATAGACGCATTTGGTTCATGGAATATTGTGACGCGCAAGTCAAGAGGTGGTCAGGTAAACAACAAACGCTTGGCTGTTATATTCACATGTCTCTACACACGAGCTATACACATTGAGGTCATAGAAGAACTCTCTTCTTCATCATTCATCAACTGCTTACGTAGATTCATCTCACTCCGAGGATATGTTAAAGAAATAAGGTCAGACCGAGGTTCGAATTTCGTGGGTGCAACAGACAATTTAGGTGTAAACGTCATTAACGTTGAAGATGGACCTGTCCAAAAATTCTTATCTGGAAAGAAGGTCACCTGGATCTTCAATGCTCCACATTCCTCACACATGGGAGGTGTGTGGGAGCGTATGATTGGAGTCACTAGAAGGATCTTAGACTCGATGTTGATGGACATTCAATCAAAACATTTATCTCATGAAGTATTAACAACCTTAATGGCTGAAGTATGTGCTATAGTAATCGAGGGCAATTGTTCCAGTATCGTCTGATCCACACGCACCGACTATTCTTAGTCCAGCTAAGCGGTGAAACTCATGACAATTTTGGACCTTTCGATATAAAAGACATGTATAAAGCACAGTGGAAATGTGCGCAACATCTTGCAAATATTTTTTGGCAACGTTGGCGGAAAGAGTATATTCAGTCTCTCCAGACTCGACGCAAATGGAAACATGAAAAACCTGATCTTCTTAAAGACGATATCGTTTTAGTTAAGAACACAAGTGTTTCGAGAAACGAATGGCCCATAGGAAAAGTACTCAACCCTATAAAAAGTGCCGATGGCAAAGTGAGGAAAGCTGAGGTCAAGATATTCAGAGATGGAAAGAAAATTAAGTATACTCGACCAATTGCTGAACTAGTACTTCTTCTTCATGATAATCAGGAGAAACTTTCAAGTGAATCAAAAATCTGTGAACTTTGACTATTTTGATAAGTTTAAGGAATAAACTTTTTAAACTAGATAATGTAATATGTAGTGTAATAGTGATATTTTACAATATCAAGTGGGGAGTGTGCTGACATTTATTTTTTATTTTAATTTATTTTTTTGCGCTCCATAAGTATATAGTTTGAGTTATCTCCCATTTGGATAGGTTAGAAATTGTGTCGTCACGAACACGCCAACTTTTATTATCTTTGGAACTTGTGGAAAACTACAATGTATGTAATATTTGTATTTCTTCATATTATAATCCATTATGTTTACTTAACTACCGGAAACAGTATTTTAGTCAAACAAACACTTTTTTAGCGATTGAGACACATTCATGATGAAAGCGCATGGGTTTTTGAATTTTGCTTATTACACATATTTACACATGTCAGATGTAATAATATCATGCCCTTCACCATATTGTTAACATTCAATCCTTGAAATATCCCTTTCTGCGGATAATATTGTATTTTTGTGAAGGTGCTCTTTTCAGAATTTTTTTATGTATGGAACGCCGTAAGTGCCATAATAATTTTTGGCGTACTAATTTTCTTGTTTGTATAAACCTTCATTTTTGATCCAACAAATGTTTGAATTTGTTTTATTTTGTCTTTTGTAGCTTTTTACCTGCATTTGAATCCAATAAAGTGATTAATGGATCAGTTCTTGTTGATTTCTGCATATTGGGTTAAATCTGGTTAAAGCTTTCTGCACGTGACAGAACAGCAACAGAGCAAAAAATACAAAGAACGACAGAAGTGGATTCTTTTGTTCACGTCAAGATCAGAGACCGCCTTGTAGGGTTTCGGGTTTTTTAATGTTTAAGAAGAGCAGAAGTTCAACGCAACTTTCTAGTTTTTACATACAATTTCATTAGAATTTCTTCGTTTTCCTCGACTACCTGCTTTGTCAATTCGTTTTTAAAAGTCTCCCTGCCTTGACATGGACAAAGTTCAGTGCAACCCAGATTTTGTTCAAGGCAGATACACGCTTTGCTACATAAATTTCGGCTTTTGCAAGATCAAACTAAATCTTGTAGAAAGTCGGAAGACATCTCCCATTTTTATATATATCCTTCCAGAAAATCATACAGGCTCTGGGCTATTTTTATCGTTTGGAAAATTCATATGGGGAACCAAGTGTAGCAAAACTTGCGCAACTTATCTTAAACCTCGTTTTTACCATGAAAATTGTTACAGGCGGAATCAGCCAAAACGCCGAAATTTTGCTAAAGCTGAAAGTTATTATCAGACAAGGAAAAAGACATTAATTCAGAGCATGGAAACTTATCCATAGGAATCACCATTTCGCTAAACTTATTCCACAAGAGGATGGCAGCTGCATGAAAACTTGATCTGCATCAACATCTGGTTTTTTATTACTTAGATTTGATACCTGGGTAGTTTTTAATTCAGATATCAACCGATAAACTGCTTTAATTGCATCCGACAAAGAAACAGAACTTCTGTATACTATGTCCTTGTTGTGCTTGAAAAACTATGGAATCACCAAAATATTTTTAGTTTGAGTTGAAATCTACAAGTAGTGTAGCAATCATTAGTCTGGTGGAAGTAAAGAACATAATTTATTGAGTTAATTCAACATAAAGAAGACCCCTGTGATGGACTAGCAAGAAATCTTTTATTGAATCTATAAAAAAGAAGAAGGCTTGATCATGTTCTGACTTATCCGTATTAAAGATAGTTTTTGGTTCCTTTTACCGGCATTTTTTATTGTATTTGGTAATACAAAAAGATATACTGCATTTTCGATGAAAATCTCACATGAAATTCTATATATGTGAAATATTCATTTTGTCATCAGATAGGCGACTTGTTGATTCACAAATTTGTTTAACCTTTTCTTCAGTAGAAACTTTGTGTAGCGTGCGAAAAGTTTTATTTTTGCAGAAGATACGGGTTGACCAATCAAATTTCGGCGATGTTAACCAAAGTGTCATTTGAAGCAGGATTTTAGTTCTATTGCAGGTTTTGTAGTACTTCACTTTATGAATAGGGACATTCTGAATTGATTGGATTTTACTGATAAGCCTTCTGTAAACTGATTCATTGCGTTGTTCCACGGCCGCAATAAAGGTTGAAATGCCTTTTGCCGTAGAAATTGTCAAATGTTCTGCTTTATTAACTTGACAATTAAAGTAGCGTTGCCATATAATGAAAAACGACCGTTATTCGGCTGTTGGGGTGCACATTTCACGGGACTCAAATTGTTGGACATAACTACGAATTCAGTACATGTGCTTAACCGATTTGTGTTCGAAAATTATACACACCGTATCACGAAATGTTATCGGTTAAAATGAAAAAAAAAGTCGAGTCACAATAAGGATAAAAGATGGTCAAATAATTTTCTGCAAACATATTTTCTAGAAAACTTTATTTACTCATGTAAATAAACTCACAAAAAAGCTGATTATCTAGAAAGAATTTAGGTGTTGAACGGTCAGTATATAGGTCATAAACTAAATGTAGAACGTATCGGATAAAATCGATTTTCCGGGATTTAATAGTATG
>JAULBM010306472.1:0-14413 GCA_032357055.1 Geukensia granosissima | reverse complement strand
ACCTGAACTCACCCTGGTTTTTGTAGGGTTCGTGTTATTTCAGCTTTAGTTTTCAGTGTAGTGTTGTGTGTTCTATGCTTGTCTTTCGTTTCATTTTGTTGGCCATGGTCTTATCTGGCTTCCGTCTTAACGATTTCTGTTAGCCCCTTTGGTATCTTCGAATTCCTTTTAATAAATATAACTATCTTGTGCTTTATATCATATACGGGCAATGAGTTTTTTCTCCTATTTTATTTTTTATTTATTTTTTTTTTTTTGAAAAGTACATGTGTACCTTTTTTTTTGTTTCTGCCATTTTGGCCACTGTTCTGTCTGTCATATGACTTCAGAATTTTCGACTGCCCCTTAGGTATCTTTGAATTCCATGCATTTTAAGCTGTAAAAACTTTCTCAGAAAAATATATATGAGTATATCTCTAGAACCAAAAACATGCGTCTCTTCATTCACTTCGCTAAAATTATGCTTTTTCTTTCGAATTATGATTTTTCTTTCGAGAAGCATTCTTTTGGTAAAAATCATTTCAAAAAAGGAATATTTGCCCGACTGTTCAGCACACTAGGGTTCAGGTGATATAAGATCAAAGTTGGACTATAGCGATGGCGATAATTAGTCCTGTACCAATATACATCAGCCCCACGTCATGCAGACAAAAACATGGTAAGTATGGTTTTTTGTTTCAGTCTTAACATTAAATCTCGAATAAAATACCATTTTATGTAAAAAAAGGCATATTTAGAGATTCGTGTATAAATTGCATAGAAAATACATTGGTATTCCACCCCTGTTGAAGGCCTTGTTTAGGCCTCTAGATTTAATTAGTTAATTCCCGATTTTTCTCGTGGTTGGAGTGCAGTCACTATGACATTTACCCAATATCTTTTCATCTTATAGATGTGATATTTTATTCAAGACGATCAAAAATTAGGCAAAGATAGTTAATATATACACTCCGACAAAAGTTAGGCGCCACCTTATTTATTTTGTAAATATCTTTTTTTAAATTTATATTTATATCATGTGGTTTTGCGACTACATATTTGTTAACATAACATGCGATACGTCATCAATCGATTATTTTTTGTTGTTTAAAAATCGGTTTTCAGTTAGTGTGATACGTAATTACACAAGGCGTGTTTGCCAATTTTAAGTTGTAGAAGTTTATATTGTGCATAATTGCTGGAAAAGTAATGGCTAGGCGAAAATTAAGTATAGCGGAAAGATGGCAAGCAGTTGGGATGTCACAGACGGGATCGTTTTCAAGCGACAGGCAAGGTGGAGGATCGTCCGCGATATAGTAGGTCCGCAAAACTATCCCAAGAGAGGATAGGCTCATAGCCCGTCGTACCAGGAGGGATAATTTTACCACGGCTGGTCGTATACGTGCCGGTTTGCCTTTCGGAGGCCATGTGTCTGATCGGACTGTAATCAGGCGACTCAATGCTCAGCATTTGCGTGCTAGGAGACCCATAACACGACCGGAGCTGACAGCATGCCATCGGATAGCTCGCTTGAATTGGTCACGTGACCATCTCCAGTGGAATATACAAAACTGAAGACGTGTTCATCGGTCCGACGAGAGTCGGTTGTCGGTTCCTCTTGCGTCCTGTGGACGGTTGTGTTCGGGTCTGGCGGCACAGAAACACCGCATATCGCGATGAAAACGTCATGGACACAGCAGCCTTTGGTGGGGATGGTGTCACTGTCACTGGGGGTGCTGTTCTTTCAATTGTAAGTTACCCTTGCATGCTCTTCAAGGTAAACTTAATTGCGTTGGTAACCGTGATAACGTTCTTGACGAGCATGTGGTGCCAATGAATCCAATTCAACACGTTTGCGATTTTATTGGTCGGAAATCGAACCGGCGCGTTCCACGTTGTCGCAATATTGCCGAATTGACTAACGTAATAGTGGAGGAATGGCGGAGATTTCCACAAGACCGGCTTCGTCGTCTGGTTCTTGGAATGAGGAGGAGGGTATGGGAACTTGAGAGAAGTCGTGGTGGTTATACGCGTTATTTATTAAATTTGTGTGATAAAGCTGCCCCATATGTCCATTTAAAAGTTCTAAAATTCTTATGACCAATACGGTTTCTTAAATTGTGAAAACACTGATTTCTTGATAAAACTTTTTTCGGCATTCTGAAGTTGCCAAATTATTGCCTTTTTTATTTTAAGAATTAACCAATCATACGACTTACTAATTCACCGAAATTTCAACCTAAAGTTTAGCCTGTGCACTAATACATAAAAGTGCCTTGGTATAAATTTATTATTATTATTAGAAATATAAAATATAAGGTGGCGCTGTCGGACTGTATATTATTTCAAAAATAGAATTTTTTACCAATTGTCTTCAGGGCTCGGGAACGAAAAAAATAAAATACGAGGTAAAATCAGGATCTATAGGACAAGTGGCTAAACACTTCAAAAATGAAAATAGTTTAAAATGATTAAGTTATAATTGAACAAAACACCACCATTTATTTTCACTGTCAAAGCTGATTATTAATGTCTGCTTTAGGACTAAACGTAATGAAATTATGCTTATTTGCTCAATAATTGAAATTTTTTTAATGACGACCGTCAAGTTGTCAGTGATTTTTCTTAAAAAATCTGAAATATGTTAAGTCATTTATTTTTTTTCACCTTATTCTTGATTTTCAGGATTTAACCTAGCTTCACATCAAGAATTGTCTTATTTTCGTTATTGAAGAGGCATTTTCAAGTTTGGAGTGTATAGTCACTTGTCGTGATTCCAGACCTCATAATTGTCGATCTATTTATATTTCACTTCCCACAAAGTGGTCTTTGCGTTGCTTCATACTTATGCAAATCCTCTGAATGTTTGTAAAAGTCATGAGCTTGCTGAGGCTTACAGTCCGTAATACGGCTATACAGGTCCGTAATACGACAAATCATGTCGATTTGAAACGGTTCAGATGTCAGATTTACTTTAACAGATTCAATATAGGACATCCATGGTAGCGTGAAATTCAGAGATTATGACTTGGTTTGGAATATCAAGATTAATCGCCAGAAGTGGGAAAGTGGGGCATATTTCAAAAGGGCACAAGTCTAATAAAAAAGGGAAATTGTAATGCGCTGAGCTCCAGACATAAGAGTATTAGTCGGAGTAAGAAGTAAGTTACTCTGAGTCGTCGCCAGGAGGTACAACCACGTTTAAAATGGCGTCCTTTGCACATGTATTTGTAGGGTGAATAAATTCCCTCGGAGTTTACTTTAAAGTTTTGCCTGTTTTGAGAAACATGCCGCGCGCTCTTTGGACGTTATACAGCCCTACCTCAAGTTCAAATTCTTAGGGTCACCACAATATATTTCTTCATATTCATTAACAGGAAGCTTTAGTCGAAATTTCAAAACAAACGTCGTCGTAATCACAGAGTTGAAAAGTTACGCAATGAATAAAAAGTATTTACAAAGCAATACAACGTTGTTTAAGTTGAAGGACAACTGTCTTGTTCGGGTGGCTGGTGTAGAATTTCGAAATAGTTATCCACATACTTGAAATTAATATCATGTGACATTATGCGTAGGTTCACTAAGAAATTATAACATATTTGTGTAGAATATTCCTGTAGTTATTTACAACAATGGATGTTTTGTGATATTTAACAATTGAAATAGTCATGTGACGATGACCTAAATTGGAAAAAACCAAGGGTTTAATTACTGGATTGACCCTTGATGTGTTACTTTATAATTTCAAATGGTTGCATCAAATACCCCAAAAATGTTCTTCTTCCATCGTTTAGAGTGACCTTCATTTCACCAATAAAGTTATGTCTACTAGCTAAACATTTCCTTTGTATTTATTCTTTAGATCAGAGTCAATGTTTGCACAGCACTATTACGCCGTGCAATAGAAGGACTTGATCGAGTACATTTTACACGTACAATGCGTAGTTTTACAAAAGATTTGTTGAACATAGATAAATGTATGCTACATATTCATTTTTCTGGAACAAGTAAGTTATAACATTATTGAACATGGGACCTCTGCTAACTTCTTTAACAAGTATTTATTTTACTTGCAATTGCCAGTAATCTTTTATAAGGAACAAGAGTCATATCAGTATTTATTATAAAAGCAAGCCTCCTCCAATAAAAATAAACAAAGTACCTGTATTGCCTCAAAATAAGCCAGAGTCTCATGCATTAACAAAATTCAAAACCCTTCGATCAAAGTTCCACTATGTCTCAACTTTTTTATCTCTTGTTTTATTTGTTATTGTCACCGTACATTGTATCGACTTCAAAAGGTCAGTTTTGTTCAGTTGGTTTATAAAGCCTGGTTGTTGTCGTTTTGTCACACCACTGTCCCAGGTAAGGGGAGGATTGAGTACTTGCAAACACGTTTAATCCTGCCATATTCTTGATGTGTCTGTTCCAAGCCAAGACCTGTAATCCAGTGGACGCCGTTGTCTTTATGTCGACGTGTGACTTGTTTTAAATTGTTTACCGATTTGATCAATACATGTAGTTGTCACATTATAATATTTTCACATTTTATTTTTCGGGCCTTTTGCAGTTTGCGTAGGGAATGTCTATTGTCCATTACTCAAGGCGGAGAAAGCGAACAGCCTGTTTTTTTTTTTTACTCACAATAAAAGGTCCGTCTTCATCTGTGTAATGGATATTCCATACCGACAAGATTGTAGTGTCGACCTTAAAATTTCTGGAATGATGACTTCATCCCTGTCTAAGCATTTTTTGTGTTAACAACCCAGCTTTTTGTAGAAAATGCTTGTATTGGACAAATATCTTAAAAAACCTATGAGCTGAGAGATATATTCACCATATGTCGGGACTCCTGGAATGTTACTGCCAATAAACGGGAAGTTGACTATTGGAAAGTTGAAGTCATTTCGTTTGTCATAAAGTTGTGTTTAAAGCCGTCCTCCATTGTCTAATTCGAGATAAAGGTCAAGGTATGAGGCAGTTCATTTGGTTTGAAGAGGTGAAGATAATCACTGAATCGTGCATTGTTCAGTGAGGGAATATAGTCTATATAACGGAAACTGAAAATAAAGGTTTGGGCTCACTTTTTTTCTTTTTTCTGTACCATCTTTTGAAGAAAGTCTGCCTCAAACGAGTGAAGAAATAGATCGGCGAGGAGAGGAGCACAAAACGTGACCATTGGAATGCCGATCGTCTATTAGAAAACACCTTCACCAAGCTGAAGAAAGATATTGTCAATAAGAAAATCTAACATAAATCAGCAGTATGAAGTAGAAATCACATATTATCGCTTTAATGTTTTGTATTGTCTGACAAAAACATAAAACTCAGGAGAAACGTTTACTCAACCTATCAACGTATATATTTGTTTCTTGTAACTGAAGTTCCTATGGAACTTTACTTATAGATCTTTTTTTAATATAATTAATCCCTTAATAACATTTATTATATAAGGTTTATTTGATCAGAAACAAATGTTACAATTAAAGTTCCCCAGGATATTAATTATATTATGTAATATGTCTTCATTTTGGAACTTCTGTTACGGAGGAAGAGAAACCAAACAGAACTTTATGGTTCTTCACGAATTACGGCATTATCAAAGTAACAGACTATATATACAATTTGCAACGTACTGTAAAAATGAAGACCGCAGTTCAACATTTGTGGTCTATTTGTGAAATGTCATTGGGTTGCTTCTGATGAAATACCCGGTGCTTCTCATGGTATTCCCACCACTAGAGCATCGACAAACTCATTCATAATCACATGATATTTACATCAGTGTAGGCGTGACGTATTTGCAATTCCACTGAATTAATTTATACACGGTTGAAATTCTAGTATTTGCTTTTATAAAATTTGTTTTAAAGTTGACCTAGGTAAATATAACATAACATTGTTTTGTTACCATAAAGGCGATTAAATATAACCATACGGCTACACGTACTTTTATAACCTTTCTTTGAACAGTCAAAGTAGCAGTCCATAAGTAAACCAAGCAAGCATTTGTGAACAGCTCTGGGATTGCTGTCGGAAAGCCATGAATTCGAAATGCAGTAAATACTCTATAAAGGAAATAAAAACTTAACATTTACAGACAAAAATCATTACGTGATTTTTTGTAGTTTTTTACGACAAGAAAATGCATGCACTCTGCTGTTTTGATTTTCTACGTTCCAAGCAAACTTGTAATTTTTCTATATTATTTAAGAACATAAAACATTTAATTTTTAGTAGTTTTCATTTTTCACGTTTGTCTTTTACAAATATAATGCTGTTTTATTATAATTATCTTAAACTGGCCTTTTAAATTATGCTCTTATATCTCCTCAATCAGGTCAATTTAAAGTTAAAAAAAAACAGGATTGAATGTCAAAATGTCCCTGGTACGCCATAAAAGATACAACCTTGCGTGGGCTGAATAATTACAACAAACATATAATGTATTGTCCCTTTTAGCTTTATCTTTTAAAACGTCATTTAATTTGATATATCTATATTCTTTTTAATTCTTTATATAAATCAATAAAGAAAACAACCGTTTATATCTTCTGTATGCAGGTCATGTTCTGAATATTACCCTAGCCATTTAAATATAAAATGAAGCACAATTAAAAAAAATCTCGGTGAGAAAAAAATGTGACGTATCTGACAAAAAATTCAAAAAAGTTTAAACACAGCGCATATTTATTGAAAAAAAACCAACAAAATGGCAAAAGAGGAACGACAAAAAGACGAGAAGCTTGCATAAATTAAATTAAAGATATTGAAGGGTTGAATGTAATCCCAAAGTCCAATCAAGTTTGTTTGCTCTGATTTTTTCCAGCAGCCAAATGAACTTTTCTTACCTTAAACAATACAATTCAGCATTTTTGCAAAATATGTTCAATTCTTTTGAAAAATTGTTCAATAAATTTATTGATGGTTAAGAATTTGTCTAAAATTTAAAATTGGAACTTTCTATATTTTTAATATTTATAAGTATATTTTGTTCTTGACTGTGGAACCACATAGATTGTGGTCTGTGAGGATGAAGGTAGGACGACAGGATTGGTAAATATATGGTCAAACTAAAGCAGCTGCAACTTAGCCTACTTGGTACGTAACATTCCCTTCACAATTGCGATTGATTCCCAGAAGAATTAAAAACCTCTAGAATAAACACATTTTACCAATATTTTTTACTTGCATTCCCTTTTAAAGGTGAGCAGTTGTCTTCAAACGGTAGTAACGTCAATCCTCATTTATCTCGTTTTTTCGGTAGGGTTTAATCAGTGTTCCCATTTCTTAGTGGTTTTCTTTTGTATTTCTATTTTGTCTTGTTCTCAATTTTTTCCAGTCTCGTGACTTATTGTCTTGGATTCTCTTTTTGACTCTTAAAGCCGGAAAATGCACATCAGGAAATCTTGAAAGTTTTACATTACAAAAGACCTTCACTGTCAAGAAGGTCAAAGTCAGCTCTTAACGTTTGACGTCATAGTGAGAGATATTAGTCAGCAATCTCCCATTCATCAAAGCGATGCAGGGGAGTGATAAAATCAGTCAAGAATTAAATCTACGTCTATAACGTGAGTATTTGAATAAATCATTATAATAACATGATATTTATTAATAGAAATATTGAATGAACTTACGTTTAAATGGCTATTTAAGATCAATGTAAATAATGAAACATTTAAAGACGTGACGTCGGACATATACATCGAGAACCTTGATAAACAAGACAATCATACCCAAACGAATATTTATTCTGTAATTTTGTAAAAAAAAAGTCCGTAAATGTTTCAGTGGCCGCCACATTGCCAAACAAAAGCGTATGGTACCCCAGCGAATAGTTAATGTCTACTAATTGATATTTTTTATAAACCCAAACATCCACACTAGACAGTTTTGCATATGTAAAGAGGACCTCTTTTTTCTTTTGTTTCTCATGATATAGGAAATTTTTTACTTTTTCATCTGATATTAACCTTTTTTCCAAATCATTCCTTATAAACACTGCAATAAAAGCAAAAACAGTTTTGAATGTAATTGGGGTCCAATGATCACCTATCTAGTCATATTACTGTGTCCAGCACAATAGTGTGTCTAACAAATACTGTGTGCACACTTACCCAAATGTTTATTTGTTCCTCTTTCACATATGAATGTGCATGCGGTCGTATATCATGTTGCGCTTTCGAAGCACCTCAGTCGTTGACTATATTTTGCATTTCGTGGTGTCCTCTTTTTGTACACTATGCATTTCGGATTGTCTCATTTTGCAGACTTTGTATTCGGATTGTCTTTTTTTGTAGACTTTACATTTCGGATTGTCTCCTATTTGTAGACTTTTTATTCGGATTGTCTTTTTTGTAGCCTATTCATTTCGGATTGTCATTTCGGATTGTCTATTTTTGTGGACTTTCCATTTCTCCTTTGCTTCCATCCTATTGCTTACTTCATTTAAAAGGACCTGGGTGGTTGAATGGTCTATTTGTACTTTGTACTTGTACAGATCAATGAAATCTAAAAACCAAAAATTATGTTAAAATACGTATTTTGTACGCGTTGTCAGTAAGTTCTCAATATCCGGTTCCTCTTTGTCGATTGGCCAGTCTTTTAGTGTTCTCTCCAATTTAAAAAACAAAAAGATTGATTGATTGTTGGTTGTGCAACGTCTGGCGGCAAATAATTCATACATGTTTAGGGCGAGAACAAATTAAAAAACAATACATTGTAAATCACACAAGGTCTGTATGATTGTCATGCAGGCCGGGAAATTTTCTTGACTGTTTGGGTAGAATTAGGAATTATAGCATCAGCAATCAGTCACTTACGGACCAGAGATCTACAATGGGCTGAGAGTGTGACATTCTCCCAATACAGAGCACAGCGGAAACATTCCCGTCAAAAACTTTGGTTAAGATTTCACATCCGGCCCAACCAACGAAGGCCCCTTGAGGAGGATATCTACATCCTGGTTATTTCTACACCAGAACCAAACGGCCCTTTTTTATTAATGATAGCCTTCAAGACGGGGGGGGGGGGGTTAAGTAAATAATAAGCTGCATGAAATATGGAAGCTGCTTATCACACATACCATATGCGCTATTTATTAGTCAGTCAGGTCAATGACCCAGAAAGGAATAAGGTGTATTTTAGAAGTTCTAACTTACTGGGTCATTATTTTTCGGAACATCTTTTTACGTCACATTGGATTATTCGTTTTGTTGCGTCCCTTTAACTGTTTAAGTCTATTTATGCAAACTCGTCTTTTCATCTAAGGCAATAAAGGGGGCATAAACTACAATTTAATCGTTCAACCTAGACCCATCAAAATAATTTATGGCTTTTTAATGACTTTTTTTATTATAGTGTGCTGTTTACAGTAGTATGAATTTAAGATTAGAACTTTTAGTGTATTTATAGTTTAATCTAACAAATGAAAATAATAACTTTTTTCAACAAAACGATCTTCACATGTACGTTATCATCAAGCAGTAATACGTATACATTAGTATTAATGTAAAATATAACAAATAATACGGATAAGATGTCAAGGTTACCGCTTCACATCCAAACTTAGTCCTATATCTAGTGGTTTATTGAAGGCCTTGAACAGGGATGAGGGTTAAATTCAAGCTAATATATGTTGCAACGTATTGAGAATTTGATATGCTACATTTATAGATGCAAATTTCCACGGAGTACTATTAACATCTCATTAGTATCTTTATAAGAGGAATGTGGCATCTTACACATCAGAATATGCATCAGTGTTGACAACCACAAAGTTTTAAGCACACGGCTTAGAATTTGAATCTACCCTACATAAAGGTGTCATGCGAACTTCATTAAAAAGGTATATTACTCGACAAAGGTAGTAAAACAATGGCTGTTAATCTCTATATATTACTAAAGTAGAACATATATACAGCATAGCAAATTAAAGCGACCTACTGTGTGAAAAAAGTTGACTCAACTTAGTGTAAAACTGATAATTTGATGTAAAATTTCACGTTAATTGTAAGCATAAAAACTGATATTATTTATTTATAACTTGTAAGTTAACAACATATAAGTTGTTTAAATAAGTTAGGAAGTGTTCTGTTATACGAGTTCTACGACTATTATAAATAAAGGAGATGTGGCATAATTGTCCATGAGACAGCCATCCGCCAAATGAACGTTGAATTTTAACTTCTACTGGTCGGTCCCATTACGGCCTCCAATGATGAACCAGCGTCCAATAACATAATGAAGGCAGTAAAAGATCCCAATATAAAAAATGTGAAACTATTCATAAAACACGGTAAACGACCTTATCTATTGAAAGTGGTGAACAAAAAACAATAACTGACTAATTACAAAGACAACCACTCGACTATAGGTTCCTGGCTTGGGTTTAACCGATTGGTAATAAGCGATCAACCCTCTAATAACCTGGGACAGTGGTGTGACAAAGAAGCAATAAAAACACACTATATTAGTGTTGCTTTACTTGCTTGAACCGTATTTAGATACCTACGATAGACATATGCGGTAGGGTTCTATCGTCATTGTAGCTACATATATATTGTATACTATTAATGACTTTAACTCTCACATAGCAAGTGTAATAGTATTGAATTTTCCTTTGCTTTATTTAGTATAATAACAAAAATACGATTAACATAAGTTATTCTAGATCTTTACCTATTCTCTACCAGATGAACTTTAAGACTATTTTTAGCGTCGTTCATTTAGCATGACAATAATATTTATTTATGGCATTAACGGTTTAAACATTAAAATTTATCATTTGAATTATAAATAAATTTCCCCTTAAAACTGATAGTAAAATTTTCTGTAAAATTTCTAAAGCAGCTTTGTCATAAACCTTTAATGTTTTCTATATGTATTATACAAATGTAAAGATATGGGATAAATGACACGTGTCCAGCATAATCATATTTTCCATATTTTTACAACATTTTATTTGTAAACCTGTTTTTTCACTATCGGTTTAAAGAAATGAAAAGTTTATTTTTATTTGTAAAAACAAGACAAGTTTTAATGTTCTGACTTCAACGTGGATTCTGTATCCTTTTAAGCTCATCTTGCCGAATACTCGTCGTCGTCGTTAACATTTTGAAAAAAAAATCTTTTCTTTGAAACTACTGAATCGATTTGGTAGCAATGTATGATTGTTCCTTAGTGTATTCTGCGCAACATCGGGGTCTGACAGACGATTTTCGCAAATATCACAAAAATCTTTTACATCACTAAGTTTGACATAGGGTAAAAGAGTTCAGCATGATGAAATCTATCTGTGGTGATATTTTTTAGGATTCCTTAATTCTTCTTAGAGTAATAGATATAAAAATAGGGATGTGGCATGATTGTCCATGAGCCAGTAAACCATCAAATGACAGTAGAATTTGAATATCTACAGGTCCCATAACAGCCTTCAACAATGAACCAGAGTCCATACCATAACGGAAGCTGTAAAAGGCCCCGAAATACAAAATGTGAAAATATACGTAAAACCTAATCTGTTGCAAAAATGGTGAACAAATAACAATAAATGACTAATTAACCAACAATATAAACACATCCAATTGGATTTAGTGTTTAAATATCATTACAAGTCAAAGAAAACATGGGCTGAGCAAATGCCAATATAAAAATATATATAAATTAATATAAATTAATATAAAATATATATAGACAGGAAGTAACAAATGCCATGACAAGTATAAACTGTTTAGTTTCGTATTAAGCTATTAAAGAAAGTCAATATTAGTACCAATTAAAACCATATTTAAAGATTTTATAATAATGTATGAATATATCCATAACAGATAAGTTTATTAAGATGAATTTTAAGACAATGTGGATTTTGTTTAAATTTCCACGCTTTATTTACCATGTTTAAGTAAAAAGTAGGATGCGATATCCCTTGTTTCATTAGATGATTACAAGTACATCCAAATTTCGATACCAAAACTTTATATTTCTGAAAGAATTTAGTGAATGTTTTAATCAATTTGCGGTAACGAAATCATTGACTTAATAATTTTTCAGTTCTACAGAAATTTTGTTCATTAAAATCTGAAACGTCTTCAAACACGGGCCGATATGGCTTGCATGCTTATAGACCACTCCAGTTTACATGTTTAATTTACATATTATTATTGTGCTTTTAATCATTTCTAAAGGGTATCGTCTTTCACGTTCTTTTTTGTCTATTTTATTGCATGGTCCCGTACATTGTTCATGAATAGTTTGAGACTATATATATCCAGTTAATGGATTGTAATTGATACATTAAGTTCCCAGTTTGATAACATGGAAAGAAAAAACTGCAGCTGAATGGAAACGTTTTGATGTACTTAAATTCGAGATGAGTTTTTCTGTTATAGCACCGATGCAGGTTTCAGGCAATATAAGTCTTTGGTTGCAGGATTTTTTTATATTTGATGATGTCGAGATAATGAAATGATTCGGTAAGATTGGCATTTCAAATGTGATCAAACTCATAATTTAATTGGATTAGATGTATGATATTGGGTACTCCTGGAATGTGTGGCATCTTACAAAAAAGCAAGAAAATGTTGTACTTTCCAAAACTCACTTGATTTGTATAAGGAAAAGCTCTGAAAACTATGTCAATTTTTGAATGTGATTCACTGTTTTTTTCTTCCTTTTTTCGATATACAGATTGAAATCATACACAAGAATTAATTTGAAATCGTGCGTAATGGTTATAGTCTCAACGCAACATGTATGTAGATTGTTGAAAAATATTCATACAATTTTTGGTGATGCTTCTCAACAATGTTGTGGTCGCGGGTTTTTTCATAGCTAGGATTTAATCATCAGGTCTCAGTTTCGTTAAACATCTTGATATTTTCCTCAAATATTTTATTTTTTCGTCAAATATTGAAAATGTTGATCTGATATGTCAGTTTTGGTTACAAGAGAAAGTTAAGGAAAACCTCTAACAAAGATTTAAAAATAATTTGAAGCGTGGTAAACCTTTGTTTCAACGAAATTCAGTTGAATTCTACTCTTAAACAAGGGGTATTGAGGAAAAATCAGATGTTAAAATACAAACTAATTGAGATAATATATTGCTACTTCCTTTACCCGAATGCTTTCCATGCACTTGGACAGTTCCTTGTTTTCTAGAGCAAGTAATGTATTTGTAAACTAAATCCACTTGGACGGTTAAGAGTCTAAGTTAAAGAGAAACAGGAATGTCATCATTTCGTTTTTGATTTTCAACTAGCTATCAGAAAAAGTGATTACTTGTTTCAGTTCTCTTGTATTTGTAATTGACTGTGTATCATTTATCGACCTAAGAGCTTAATCTCAATCACTACGTTTTAATGATTGTTTTTGTTCACACAGCGGTCCAAGCTAAAGGTGGCTTGATTGCTAATAAACATTTTCTTCTCGCTATAAACTTTTTGTGCCAATTCCAAGCCAAAAACCTGTAGTCAAGTGGTTTGTTTTTATATTTTACTGTTACTAATTTAATCTTAAATTGAATCTGCTACATTCGAACGCGTCGCATTAACCTTCGTGGTATTTGCTTTACGGTGTATAAGGTAATAAATAAACGTAAACTGTAGATTACATAGTTTATATTTTTTCAATTGCCGTCGCATAGACAATAATATTATGTCACATTTCTACGCTGGTCAGTCCTCCATTTTGTTGATGATTATGATTACGACTATTATTATCATCATCATCATAATTATTATTATTATTATTATTATTATTATTATTATTATTATTTCATGAATATGCATTTGCTTTTTGCTATAATTACATTATTACTATTAATATTGGTTATTTTTCCTCATCTCTACCAGATAATCTTTTGGGCTATTCTTTGCTTCGTATTATATTTACATTGTATACATTTACAATATTTAAGGTTTTAAAATGTTGAATTTAAACATTTGAATTATATTTAAATCCAATAATGCCTCATCTCCTAATTCTGTAACTATAGAGCGTTAAAAAAACAAATGAGTTGAAAAACGCATTAACTAGGTGTTGTGCACAATAGGTACATTTTGGTATGTCGATTTTTCTTTACAAAAGCTCCTTGAATTCTGACATTAATGATAAATTGGAAAGGCAATCTTTCGTTTTTCCCATATCTTTCAGTTGTGATGAACTTTGAAAAGCTATGTTTAATTTATTTTTAACAACGATCAAGAGTTTTAAATGCATGCTTAGAGGTAGGAAAGTCAAATGTTTTGGTGTTTTAAGAAGAGACAACCTAAGTGGAATATTAGAATATTTGGCGATGAATATGATATATATATGTAGAAATTTATAATATATTAGTAAAAAAAAAGAAACGTTACGTTCCTATGTATTTTCAATAGACTTTCAACTTTCAATGACTGTAACTTTTTTAATAATGAAGATATCGGCTTGAAATTTT
>JAULBM010306461.1:0-14413 GCA_032357055.1 Geukensia granosissima | reverse complement strand
AAAATTATTGTGTCCACACGTTTATAGGGTCAAAGGCACATATACAGGCGAGACAATTTTGTGTCCACACTTGTTTTATATAATACAGATAAATATCTTTGTTCACGTTGTTTTAGAAACATTCAGAAGAGACTTTACTTGCGAAGTCGCGTGTCAGGTATACAGTGTATAGCATAGCTAAATTTTCCGTATTTATTTGACATTGGTAATTTTGTATTCTGATAAAAATTTTCCGTAGATGCCTTCCTTTGTGCTACATGTAACTATGTAGTCGATGTAAAATTGGGAGAAGATAAAACAAAAACAAGAGTAAAAGCAACTGACGAATTTCACATCAACGCTTTTCTACTTAATAAACACAATATGCATAAACACTTTTTAAAGTCACATAAGCGTGTCGGATATTGAAACTGTTTCTTAAAACAGTATCGAAAACGACGCTAACAATGTGGCGTCTCAAATCACACACAAATATCATTTAAAACAAGTGTTTAAATGTTTTATGTTAAAAAAGTCATATTGTAGATTGATGTAAATCATGATTTACCTGTACCTAAAATTATCCTAAGGATAGTTTTTTTAAAACTTTCCACATAAGGTTGCAAACAAATTATCCAACTTGCCTTGGTCTACTCCTTCTATTACATGTAGTAACACCAAATTCATTACAGATCAAAGGCTGCGTACACATATGTGTTAAAGGTGTCTTTCGTTTGAATGTTCTCCTAATAATTCTGCAATATTACGACTGTTTCGAAAAAAAATTATCGAAACTTGAAATAATGCTAGAACATACAAAATAAACTATATTTGTTTCCACTGGATTATGACATAATTACATGCATATTCAAATATAAAGACAGCAATGTATAACTTTTTATTATTTGTTATACAAAAAATGCTCAATTTGACATATTATGACCAACAAATATTTTTAATTATAGGTATAGAAGCATACATGTTATGCAAACGTTGACGTTAACGGGTTGTCATTCACACGTATAATTATCGTAAAATATTTGGAGTAGTATCATAAATTATTGAATACATTATATGATTTTATAGTTTAATTGAATTACATGTATTATAATCGTCTAATCATTTGAACCATTTCGCTTACTCTCTCGCATGGGTATTCAACTCTGCATCTTTTGACAATCAGTTTACTTAGTCTTTTCAATACACTTTTATTCTTGAAATTTGTAATTTTATCTTATCGATAACTGAATTGATGTTAAACAAAGATAAGAAATGGCTAATATTACAAAGTTTGATATTAATCTCTAATTGACATACTTTTATACATGTACTATTTATTTAATACACGTTAACATGGTTAAGATTAGATATTATTTTTGTCTTCATGATGATCGTTGCAACATTGGTCGATGTAAAATCATTCCAAGACTTGGGTCGTATCAACCACGCGGAAATAAAAGAAAAAGTGTTTTTTGAAAAAAAAATTGGCGACCTAGGAAATTACTTTTAAATATCATTATTTCGTGATGCTGGCCATAAAATTAAAAAGAGGGAAATATAAACCTTCATTGTGTGTATCCTTGTTGTAGTATTTTACATGATAACATCATAACTCTTTCTATTAAAAAATCCTGCTTAATTCAACTTACATTTTTAAAAATCTACAGGCTACTGAATATAGTACGACAGAGAGACAAGTTCTTAAATTTTTCATCTGAATTATAACCAAAGGTTAACCTTAATTTCCAATTCTTAGCTTTGTTTTGTAATGCGGTTCGTGTATTCCAAGCCTTTGTTCCTTTTGGTTCATTTTATCTTTTAGTTTGTTTCAAATTTGTCTTGTCTCTTTGGACTATTCATTTTGATCTCACATATGAGTATTCTACCCTGGACTTTGAATTAACGAAAATTAAAAATATCGCCTAAACATCAACATTCCCAAATTCCCAATTTGTGCTTCTTTTGCTATATTTGAATCTTTGAGTTCTATGTTTGCTACTGCTGAGAGGTTACTCCTTGAAATGTACATATAGCATACCTAAATTTTCCATATTTATTCAACATTGGAAGTTTTGTATTTTAATGTTTTGTGCAATATCATTATGACAAAAAAATTTTGTTTACATGTTCTAAATATTGATCCTTGCCTGTACATTTAAAGAATGCATAAAATCATGTAACGTTACCGTACCGATCCAGGTATTTAAATTTGCAACCGGTTAAGACACAACGGCGTCTAACTTTACTAAAACTGTACTAAAATTTAGATTAAAGATAATCAAGCAGTTATTTATGTATGACATTCTATCCAATAAAGAAGTTTCAATGTAAATGATCTTTATTTTTTTACATAATAAAGCTTACAAAGATGTTAAACACAATTTTGTCGTTTTTATATAGTTTAATTTAACATATAAGTTACAAACACAACGACGGTAAACTAACAAATAAGCAACATACAAAAACATTTACTCTAAGATTCTGTTTGTGCTAATCTACAACTTTACTTCCAACCCTTATAAAAGTGGTACTCTCAAAATGAATACACAAAAGGGTCACCAAAAAGATATAACCAAAATTTATCCATACCATGTTTCTCCGTCCATTTTATAGATAAATTATTTTATCAAATTTTTCATCTGAATATGTTTTCAGTCTCAACTTATATCATACTCTTTTTACTATAATGCGTTATTTGTTTCATACTTAATGCAATTAATTTTTCAGAATAATTTATAAATTCCTTCAACAAAATTTATATTTTTTTTCATTTTCTGATGTTGCATACATTTGTTAGTCTTCCTTGGAAGTTGCATTTAATCATTGTTCCACAAATTTGTCTCAGAATTACTATTGAACTTGCAACTGAAGTTATTTTTTAAAACTTTATATTGTCACTATGTTTAAATGTGAATGCAAGACTTTTCGTCTGTTGTTTTCGTATAATCCTTTACTTTTTTTCGAATTTGTCTTGTGTTTAAGAACTATCCACTTTTAATATCTGACATTAATGTACGCTTCATAAACTGAGTCTCTCATTCTTTACCAGTTTTTGAAAAATCCCTTGAAATATAAGAATAGGAGATGTGGCATGATTGTCCATGAGACAGCCACCCACCAAGTGACAGTAGAATTGTAACTTCTGCAGGTCCCATTATGGCCTTCAGCAATGAACCACAGTCCATACCATAACGGAAGCTGTAAAAGGCCCCGAAATACAAATTGTGAACCTATACATTAAACAAAATAATCGACCTAATCTAAAGCAAAAATGGTGAGCATATAACAATAAGTGACTAACAAAACAACAACAACCACTGGGCTACAGGTTCCTGGCTTGGGACAGGCATATCAGTATGTGGCGGGGTTAAACCGGTTGGTGAGCGCTCAACCCTCCCCCTAACCTGGGACAGTGGTGCGACAAAACAACATTAAAAACACTCTATAAAAATCGGTTCATTAAAACACACTATTAAACATCTATGACATTTGAGTACTGTTGATGTACAGGGCTATACTAACCAGATTTATTTTTGTTGTAGTTATATGTATAGAGTAGCTGTTAAAGATCTATAATTCTACCCGCTTTAATTTTTTAGAATATGGTTGTTCAGGGTTTGTATTTAATATAAATTAATTATCTTTTGTTAACTTAAATTTTTATAGGAACTGTTGAAGATCTGATTTTAACCAGATTGTCTGTTGTAGTTAAATGTTAATGGTTCTTCACGACCTACCAATTAAGAAGATGGCCTGTTGTTGTACGTACATATTAAGAGTTAGTAGTTCACTTTCCCCCATTAACCAGATTGTATGTACTGTAGTTAAATATTAAGAGAAGCTGTTCATCAACTGAAATTTAACCAGATTGTCTTTTGTAGTTTAATGATTACATTAATTGTTCAGGATCTGTCATCGTACCAGATTGGCAGTTATTGTTAAATTTTTAGAGTAGCGGTTCAGGGTCTATAAAAATAGGAGATGTGACATGATTGTCCATGAGACAGCCATCCACCAAACGACAATCGAGTCGAAACTTATACCGGTTCCATTTAAGGATCTCCAGGTTCAAGGTTTGTCATTTAACCAGATTGTCTGTTTGTAGTTAAATTCTAAGAGTAGCGAATCAGGGTTTATCATTTTACCAAATTGTCTCTTGTAGTTAAATGCTCAGATTTGTTATTTAACAAACTTGTTTGTTGTAGTTAAATGTTAAGAGTAGCGGTTTAAGATTTGTCATTTAACCAACTTGTTTGTTGTAGTTAAATGTTAAGAGTAGTTGAAAACGATCTGTCATTTAATCAGAATGTCTGTTGTAGTTAAATATAAAGAGTA
This sequence comes from Geukensia granosissima, assembly GCA_032357055.1. Taxonomy (NCBI): domain Eukaryota; kingdom Metazoa; phylum Mollusca; class Bivalvia; order Mytilida; family Mytilidae; genus Geukensia; species Geukensia granosissima. The sequence continues at coordinate 10,099 of JAULBM010306461.1, read as the reverse complement.
GCGGATCAGGATCTGTCATTCAACCAAATTGCATGTTGTAGTTAAATGTTAAGAGTAGTGGTTCAGGATCCTGTTATTTAACCAATTGTCTGTTCTTGTTAAATGTTAAGAGTAGCTGTTCGGGATCTGTCATTTAACCAAATAGTATGTTGTAGTTAAATGTTAAGAGTAGCGGTTCGGGATCTGTCATTTAACCAAATAGTATGTTGTAGTTAAATGTTAAGAGTAGCGGTTCAGGATCTGTCATTTAACCAAATAGCCTGTAGTAGTTAAATGGTAAACATATTTTTGTTGTAATCAAAATAAAAAATGGATAAGACACAAGTAAAGCTTACTCATGAAGTCTTCTCCGTTTACAATTTTAATAATATCATATGAGGCATTAAAATACAAAAAAAACATATACTTGGTTTTTAACAAAGTAATACTTTCAGGATAAAATAAGGTAAAAAAGATAAGAAATAAAGAAAAAGGTGCGTGGCTGTATGTAAATGCAATTTGTTTTTATATACTTTGTTTCTAATTTATGGATTTAATGCCGAATAGTTGAATGAAAAATTGAATTTTTGTCATTTTTGACATTCTACAGAATGGAACTATTAGATCCTCTCCGTTTCGTAGTTATGTAGTTCTTAGATCTCATGATTTTCAAATCACTGTCCATGTGAAAAGAAAAACCAGAACCGCGGTGATTTCTGTTAAAAAGAATTTTAATTCGACCACACAAACTCGTTTCCGTTAAACAAATGTAGTCTGCGTCCCAACAATGTTTCAGGGCTCTCTTTTTCACCTGTTGTGTAAGACATCGATGTAGGGGAATACCTCGTTCCTGTAATAAACATCGGGACAATGTTGACATCGGAAAACATACATTCTGGTATGTATATATATCATAACTAATGGGCGAAAACATCTTGTTTGTCTGACAATGTCCGATGCAACAGGTATGGAGATGACGCACTGTTTGTATGCTGTTGCTTACGTGTGAGACGTCACAAATTGTATCGGTTTAAGTAACATTGGACTTTTTTCATCTTGTTGACAAACAAGGTATATTACTGTTGGAGTTATGAAAGGTCGATCAAACTACATATGTGATGTATTTTATATTGGGGTATTAATAATGATCGGTATAACCTAAAGATACCAGGAATGTTGTTTGGACTAAGGTATCGGTGGCTTTATTCATTCAGTAGATGTTGTATATGTTATTGCATTGAAGGGTTTATCTCAAGTTTAAGTTAGCTCTTACCAGTTATAACTTGAATACAATTTTGTCAAATAATATTATATTACTTTTCAAGTATATAAAAACCATACTTTGATGACAATACTCATTAAATTAGATAAAAGAATTAAAGGGTATTGTGAGGGTAACTTCAAATCATTTTTGCCAGCAAGTTTTATTACTTAAAATAAATTTATAATGATTTAATCTGACCAGCTTACTCTTCGACATATTCAAACTAAGCTAGAGATGTAAGTTTACTTAAGATGTCTTGCCATATTTATCAGAAACACAGGAGAAAAGATTTCAAAACAAAATTACCAATGTTGTATTTTCATGTTAAAAAATAGAATGTATCCATATGAAAATTGTGAGTTTTCTGACCTTTTGCGAAAAACAAAATTACCAGAATAAATATGTTAAATTTTGGTATCCTTTATGTACATTTCAAGGAGTAACCTCTTATCTGCAGCATTAGAACATAGCAAACAAACTAATCAAAATGGGAAGCCATATCCGACGGCAGGGACAACTATCAAGTGATTTTCAAAGCCTTTCAGTATTTGTAGTACTCTAGAATTGTAGCAAATGCAGCAAATTTCTGTAAAACATTGTTTGAGAAATTTCATATCAGACAAGTGTAGCAACTGGGCTGGTTAATACCTTCAAGGATCAATTTTCCACAAGCAGAAATATCGACATTGTGAAATTACCAATGATGGTTAAAAAATGAAAATATTGGTATGCTAAATGTACATTACAAGGAGTAACCTCTCACAATTTATGCTATAATTAAGTACACCGATATCAATGCTGTTTCTAATTTATATCACTGACATTGTAGAAAGAATTAATCAAAATATATTTCAATGTACAATATGCCTCCTCCCCCCTCCAAAAAGAACATAAGTATATTTAACAAAAAAGAAACTCCAAATTATAGTTGCTTTTAAATAAAAAATAAATTATATAGATATTTCGGTAAAGCAAAGACGTATGCCAATTTCATGAATGCGGACCAAAACAGTTCTACAAAATTTTCGGATTTTCTCTAAAATCGTTTTTTCCCAAAAAATCGTCATTTATAAACTTTGTGTTGACGAAATTAACAGATTGTGATTAGGTTAACGCATGACAATTCTTTATAGGAAAATGATATAAAATTTGATACGAACAACAAATTTAACTGTTACTCTCTATATTTGCATACATTCACACCTTTTAAGGCGCTTCCTTCTTCTATCCATTCAATAAAAATAATATTGATATTGATAGTATATCATTTCACTACAGTAAGGAAATAAACTGCATTTTCATTCTAATGCCTGAAGTTTTGGTACGATCAATCATTTAACGCTGTATAGTACCAAGAGGTTTCCTTATATAGAAATATTTGGCTTGTATTATGTTTGCAGTAGAAGAGGTCGTTAAATAATCCCTTGTGCACTACAGCATTCATTGTCAGTAACATTCCAGGCATATGGCATATGCATCTCCCCTTTCCTGGTGTATGGCGTATTCAACTCCATGCTCAATTTTTCAGGAGCGTGTGTTAAATACGTTGACACAGAAAACAATCAGACAGAGATACGTTGCTTCTCAGTTGAATTCATCACTATAAAAATTTTACGGTCGATAAAGAGGCAGGAACTGCTTACCCTTCTTGACATCATGAGTTCGACCCCGGTTTTGTTTTGCATTGTTAATAATTGTATGTGTTTTTTAGTTTTATATGTTCCGTGTGGTTCATGTTTCGTCTTGGTAATGTCTCGAGTTTGCCCTCTATGTCATCTTGTACCCATTTGTATGCCTCTTAGGTTTTCTTTCGCTTTTTGATGTTGCCCAACGACATTACGGCTTCTCTGTTGATAATTTCCTGGTTGTAATGTTTTATCTTTATAATAGGGGAGTATCTACTAAGAGCTAATACTGGATCAATAACACCTATATTGGTGTTACAAGATACAAATGAATTGCATAAAGGTCCATATGTCCCATTGCACTTGTTCATTATACCTATGAAAATGAGATGATATTAGGTACATTTCAGAGAAACTGCACACCATCCGCAAGAAAAACAGAAGGAATTTACAAATCTAGAGGTCTACACAAGGCATTCAACAATGGTGGTATTCTACCACTTGTGAAAACCTTTAATTCGCCAAAATGAATAACGTGTACGTTAAATAATATTTTCATTTTGTTTGCACAAACTCTGTACGAAATACAAATACATCTATACATATTCACAACTGAAAAGAATTACATCGTTTCAAATTGGAATTCGATTTTCCATTGTGTAAAAGATAATCTTATAGATTGGAACTTCTGTTATAAGGACGACTGTTTTTCAAATATTTTTCAGACATTTTTGAGTATATGAAGTTTGCCAAGATTTACCATAGGTGCAATAAAAAATCTTTTATAGCTTTCTCACGCTGGAAAATACTCCCGTTATTTTCCCTTGCTAAAATCAAGATTTTTAACGTAGTTCTTCTACTTTCTCATAATACTATTTATCGTTTACTGTGATGAAAAATATCCCTTGGGAGTCTGTAAGTGTGTGAAATTTCTTTCGAATGAGTAAGAATTTTTTTCGTACAGACTTATTTTAAATGTCATTAGATTTTTCCCCGGTATTTGTTGTTTAAATGTTCTGGCATAATGATTCAAATTTGCGGAAGCATTAACGCCAGAATTCATTTTGAGAAACTTTGGATAGCCCGTGTCGGTATTACCGGCTTCTTTAGATTCCCTCGACTGAGAACAGCAGATTCATTAATTGGTTAATGTTTAGCAAAAGATTAATACATTCTAGCAGGAATAATTTTGAACATTTGAAATGAGAGCAAGATACAAGTTTACCAATCAATCTTGCATAACAATAAAAATTCTGATGTGCAAAAATTCCAAGAAAAATTTCTTATCAATAGATTAGAAACAAAGAATAGGAAGTCCGAAATCCAAACAAAGTCAAAGGTTTATTTAAATCGAAACAAAACAAACTAAGAAACTTAATCCAGCGGTTTGAACAACTATTTCGTGCCATACGTATTGAAACCTTTCTATATTTTCATTGGTTAATTAATTTATGTAAATACAGCAAATTTCTGGTAAACATTATTTGACAAATTTCGTCAGTCAAGTCAGACAACTTGGCTGTATAATACCCTATAGTACCTCTGGTCCACCAGCTGTGGCATCGACCCTGTGGTTGCAAAATACATGTTTATCAATGTTGCATAAGATGGTGAATTTTTATCAATTATATTCTTATTTCAAAGAGTAACATAAAAACCAAAGCATAGTAAGTACGAGATCATAACAAAGTATAAGGAGTACTCAATTCCACACAAATAAAAATACGGCCGATATAAATACATGTTCTTCTTATGTTTCCAATTTAGCAGACACTGTAGAACGAATTTATCAAAATATTTTTTCCCTAAGAAAAATCTAAGTAATTATACAAAAAAAACCAAAATGTAGTGCATTTGCAGCTTCAGATTCTTTCTAATATTTGAATTCTGTCGATATTCAGGTAAAACAAAGAAGGATATCAATTTTCATGAATACGGAACCATTTAAGCCAAAAAAGGTATGCAAAATGTTAGGATTGGTTTATTTATTACCCTGAAAAATCGTAATTTTAGTTATTTTATAAAGTTTTAGTGGTAAAAAGTTCTTTTAAGTTTACACATAAACTAGGAAATTTAACTCTGGATACAAATAACAAATTGAATGTTTACTATCAACATTTGCATTCCCAAAATTAAAAAATAATTTAAACATGTGTTTTCTTCATTTGTTGATGTTGTTGTACAGTGTTTGTTATATATACACAAACATATATTTCGTACCTATCAGTTTTGGAATTGAGCATATTTTTCAGACAATATGATAATTTAAGCAGAAAAATCTGCATGTATATATAGATAACATTTGCTGTACATATTGTGTACTTTATATGTATTTTTTGGAACGCAAAAATGGAAGAGCCAGTGTTCATCCGTTCTGATTAATAGTAATATATTCATTTCATGACTTCATAAGAAGTAACCAAATTATTTTATTATCAGATTTTCGCTATCTTGCATCATAAGACTGATTCCGCAGGTAGCAAAATTAGTTATCGCTAAGTCCAGTGTAGAATACCATAGAGAGAGATCAAAAGTGCATATTCCAAAGAGACAAGACAAATTTGAAACAAATTAAAAGATAAAACGCAAACAAAAGAACAAAGGGTTGGTATCCACTAACTTCTTTACAAAACAAAAATGAGATCAGGCGCGCTAGAAGGGTAAGCAGCCCCTGTCCTGCACGCAACGCCCGTCATGGAATCCTTAATTTCTAATCCGCCCAAAACATCATGTCCTTTTTTACAATTTAAGTTATTGTAGGTGAAGGATTCATCTTGTTATTATGTACACTAGTTTATTAAGTAGATGGTTAAAATTACATTGCTATCAATTTTAATGTTTTAATTTTAATGTTTTCTGGAAACAGTAACAAGGACTAAACCTATAATAGAAATACATGTATTACAAAATCTATGCAGACGGTGGATGGGCTAGGTCTTTTTGCCACTGTCTGGAAATAATACAGAAAGCCTGACCTCTCACACAAGCCCCTTTGTTGGTTGGTTTAGCAAAAGTGTAAACTCTTAATTTACCGCTACTAAATTTTCGATTACTATGGTAACTATCAATATTCCTTTACTCTGCAGCAGAACGTAAACAGAATTCGCACTCCGTATAGGAATAATATTTAAGTGAAATTAAATGTAATATATTTTATCATTTTGAATGTACATGTGCAGTTAACTTTTTACCTGAAAATGTTATTCAGCTAAAATATTCTTGTTTTTATCCATTATTTTAATTAAAGACGAAATATATTAATTGTTTTCTATATATATTGATATTAATAAACATTGTCATAACCTTAATTCAGGGTCGACTTAAAGCCTTATCAAACGTTTAAGTACCAGTTTTGTATGGTTTCTTATTCATATGGAACCGTCATAACAGTCTTGACCACAAAATATTTATGATCAAAATTAAATATATCACATGATTTACTTTGTACTTTATGAGCTGCTAGATTGTACACCTTGCAAAAATCCAAACTGACCCCAAACCTTTAAACAATTTTAACACATCAACACACATCAATTGACATCCATACTGCAAAGCATATCATTTTAAAATAAAGATGTTATCAGTACCCATACTACAGGAAACAGTTTTACCCAGGATTCCCCTCCTGACCTCGGTTTCAATATCGTAACATGTATCTGCCTGGTACAATTGGTTGATCACGCACAGCAGTAATATCTTTAAAAAGTGTCAACGAGTTTTCGGAAACAATGAGTTTTTGCCGTTTATAATACACTGGTAACCTAATATTTCAGTATATTATGACACGTAATCCTAATTACGACACAGGACAATTGGTCTATAAAATGGCAACCATTCAAACGTAAGCCAATGTTTTGTCGCTTGCTTGCACAATGTCACAGAGTGCACACTGATACAACTCAGATATGGCTAAGAAATTATTGTAATTCATGTCTATTTCAATTTTGCAGAGAAGGTAAATGTATACCAAATTATCAGCGCAGGTAAATTAGAAATAAATTAGTATGTTTGGTAATACGGTTGTCTGCAATGCAAATAGACGAAAAAATATGTCTATATCAGACAAACCCTTTTGTTGCCTCGTTTCTTATTTGATTTTGGTCATAAATCAGTTTAATTGATTCAAAGACACACGATTTTCATAAAAGAATTTTAAACGTTTAATTATTTTGTTCTCTCACTCTCTGCCATGGCAGAAGGTTAGGATTATATAGATAACAAAACATGTACAAATGACAAAGAATTAAAAATCCTAAATTTATTTTTATTGTTTCAGTGATACCATAAACTTGTGCAGCGTGCATAGTTATTAAATAAACACTTTTGCAGAGGTGTATGTAATAAAGGTTATTAGAAAGGAATTCGTAACTGGATAACGTTCGATAAAGACATGTTCTATTTTTTTTATATTTTGATAGCAACTGATTCCGTCAAAATTATCATCATCAAATATAAGTTTTACCTAGCAAAAATTACTAGTATACTTATAAAGCATACACTTTGCTGCTTTAAAAGGAAACGAGTCAAACGTTAAATTCTAATGTTCTTTTATAGAAATTTGAATCATTCGTTTTCGTTGATATTAATTGTTTGTTAGTTGTTAGAATATACTTAATCTGTGCAACATTAAAATGACATGTAAATGATTTGCTGTTTTTAGAATTTTTTAGCAATCAACCTTTGCATTTTAAAAATTATAATCATGATATAATTACTGATGGCACAATAACCCGAATAATTCGGCCCTCTCCGTATCCGATTCTCTATTTTGTCGAATTAAGCGATCGATACGGAGTGAAATATAACGACTGGATTATTCAGGTTTGTGACACAAGTGGGATTTTTGAGTTTACTTCATGTTGTAAGGTCTAATCCTCAATTTATACTCCAATCTTATGGCTTAATAGATACCTTATGTCCATTTATGTAATCCTGTTTCTGGACATCTTATTTAAAAAATGACATAACTTCTTGCACAATTAATTAAACATCAATTAATTAATTCCATCAAATGACGTGCAAACTAATCCAGTAAATTTTCTGACAATTACTTTTACCATAAGGCAATAACAAATGGTACCAAAATAAATACTACAATTCTGATTATTCTATTTTAATACTACTTAGTTCGATAATAGCATCAATGTTAACTTTATGATGATCAATCGTTGTGTATTAATAGTGTTCAGTAACAAATTGACAGCAATAATAGTTTTAAACTATATTTATATTTAATCAACTTATAAATGATACCTTACGTGTATTGAAAATATTCTCCAACAACAAATGAATGAAAACATTTTTTTTCATTTAACCCTAAATAAGTAGCTTAACTGTGAACTTGAAAGATCTACTTACTAAAGTGTAAAGATCTTCACTGGCAGGTTCTAAGGTATCAAGCACTTGCTTTTCAGGGGGCTGAAAATAGTTTCTGGGCCAGATAATTATAATTTTTTTGCTTATTCGCTGACAAGACTTTTTAGCTCAACTAACCAAAGACCATGTGGAGTCAACATGTTTTGTTCGTCGTCTGTCCGACCGTTTACATTAATCTTCACGTCCGAAACCGCTGGGCAAAACGAAAAGATACTTCGGCCTGAGACATTTTTGGGTTGTCTCTAAAAAGCTTTTTTGCATACATCGTCCAAGTGGGTCAACTAACATGGCCATCACACGCAGTTCTTTTTACTGATGGTCGAATATTTTAAAATTTTCTCTTCTGAAACCACTTGACCTAATAAACGGAAACTTGGCCTAAAGCATCTGATGGATATCCACAATACAGTTTGCACATATCGTCGCGATCGGTCAACTAACAAGGCCAACACAGACAGTTCTTAGGTGTGGTTTGTCGAATCAATAGAACTCTTCTCTGAAATCAATTGACCAAATGAAATAAAACCTGGCCGAGAGCATCTAAGGGATAGCCTCAACAAAGTTTGCACATATCTTCGTGATCGGTCAACTAACAAGGCCAACACACTCGGGCAGTTCTTGATATCTTTAAAATTCTTCTCTGAAATCAATTGACCATAGAAATGTACCTCGACCAGCAGCAGCTATGTGATGGCCTCTATAATGTTTGCATTAATGTCATGGTCGGTAAACTAACATGGACACCACTGTCAGTTATTTGATTGGTCGAATATTTGAACTTCTTCTCTTCTGCGTATGCATCATCTTTTGGGGAGTTTTGTACGTTTTTTGCATATCTGGCCAAATTGTTGTTAACTGAAAACAAACATGGCAACCATTAATAGCATATTATCATGACTTGCCAAAGGGTTCCTTGAAATTAAGAGTTCCAGTCAGTATAGTTATTTTTCCAAGTCCCAGGTGAGAGACACAGGCTCAGATAATTGGGCGTCTAGTTTGGTAATGCAAATTCTAAATAGTGTTAATTTTGCCAGCAAGACTATTTTTCTTTCAGAGGACTAAATGTCAGGGGAAATTGTTTCATTTATATATAAATTTTAAACCCTAAAGATACCCCGAAATCGAATATTTCTTCCTGAATGATTGATCTTGAAATTGCTGTAATCTTTTGCAAGAACCTGGATAATGAGAGAAATACACAGAAATTAGCCTAATAATGTCTAATTTCAATTATTGTCAGCCTGTGGTTTGGCATTTTTGTGCAAAGGGTAATACAAAGAAAATCGAAAAACAAGAACGTGCCTACGAAGATTTAAATAGTGATTATGAAACTCTCTTGGTAAAGTCTGGTTTATCTTCCTTAAAAATAAGACGCCTAAGAATGATGGCTATAAAAACTTAAAATTCTACACTAAGAACGACCAGTTAATCTACATGATATTCTAAATTTTAAAACTGTACTATATTCTTTTAGAAAACAACAAACTGTCGAAGTATCCCAGGTAAGAACCACTTATTATGGTTTACGTTAATTAAGGTATGCTGGAGCCACATTGTGGAATGCGTTGCTTTATTCGATTCGCTGTCAGACAAATTTAAACCAGTTTAAAAGTAAGATCAATAACTTGAATGGCAATTAATGCAAATGTGGCTACTGCAGGGTTACTGTAGGTCTTAGTTTTATCCTGTTTTAGTATGTTAAACTTAGTGCTTTTTATGTAGCTTGTAAACGCTTGCTTATTTATAAAACCTGCGTATATGTGTTTTAGTTGTAGTGCTTTATTTAAGGAATGACTGTAATATTTTTTCGGTTTATGGAGAAATAACCTCAATCACGTGGTACACACTAAATAAC